>CM039134.1:19549661-19849626 GCA_022036555.1 Microstegium vimineum | reverse complement strand
AAGCAGAGAAGGCTGTTTGGTTGGTCCATACGGAATACGTATACGTATGTACAGCCTGAAAGTGGGCCCAAACACCCAGAAAACGTATAGAATGACATATATCAGGTAGAAAAAAATTATAATGGCATGTTTGAATTGTAATAGCATATCTTCAAAGTCGAAAAATTGTAATAGCATGGATCCAAATAACTTCTTTTTTTCGTCGGAGGGAGGCGGAGGCGGACTTGGGATTCACTCGACACCGCGTTTTTTTAAAAAGCGAGAACGAGAGGTGAGATGGTGGAGTTTGTTCTTATTCCCAGCCAGCGCATTGCGCAGCCCGCGCACTTGCACGCAGGGTTTACCTTACCGACCGGTCGTCGGGAACCGCTCGCCAGCGGTTTGCCGGTTACCGACGGTAACCGCCCAAACCGGTCCCAAACCGAACTTTTTGCATTTTGAATTCAAACGGCGTAGTTCAAACGGTTTGGGACCGGGCCGGTTACCGTCCGGTTTGGGCGGTTACCGACCGGTTTGGGCGGTTCCGCCCCAAACCAAATTTCAAATTTGAAAAAAAAAATCGAAAATGCTGAAAAAATTCCTAAAAATAGTTCATGATTTATAGAGTCGAATGGTGCAAATTTTTTTCAAATTGGAGTTCGTTTGCTATTTATTTTGACGCGTACAAGTTTGAAAAAAAAAAAAGAAAAAAGCTTTTTTTTCAAACTTGTACGCGTCAAAATAAATAGCAAACGAACTCCAATTTGAAAAATTTGTACACCATTCGACTCTATAAATCATGAACTATTTTTAGAAATTTTTTCAGCATTTTTGATTTTTTTTCAAATTTGAAAATTGAATTCAAACCGGTACCGAAACCGAACCGGTCCCGGACGGTTTGCCGGTAACCGTTCGGTTTGAAAAACCTGCTTGCACGACACGACTTGCTTCCGCCCTGTAGTTCGTTCGGATCGTTCGGATAAGGACGAGGACGATAGGCCACTGCTACAGAAAAGAGAGTGACAACACTTTATATGGTGGCCCAGCGCCGCGCCCGGCTGCGCTCGTCGATTGCAAGCCTGAGCTGGCTCGCTGATTGCTGCCCATGCCGGTTCCCCGAAGGCTGGGGAGGACTTGCCTCGTTCGTTTCTTTAGGAATGAAAAACTGCAGCATGAATGGTTCTAAGAGTGGAACAAGTGAAGATCCAGGTGGTTTGGTTTCGGATGTCAAGAGACAAGGAAGTAAATCGGACCATACATCACACAGAAGGCTTAAGACTGACCATATTCTATTCCAGGCTAAGTAGATCACACAGAAATTGACCGGATTCCATTTCAGATCACACAGAATGGCAATTCTTTGTTCGGTGTAGGTTTTCGTTCCAGGCCACTTTCAGCTGCTTTCGATCAGAAAGTTCAGAACAGGGCACCGTGGCCCACGGATGGAGAAACCAAAACAGACGAACAAACAGCGGTTTCTTGTTCCTATTCGTCGGCACTACTTAGCGAAGTAATAATATTTTTCTCTCACAACGAATCAGCATAAGCATGCAGCATAAGCTAAATTTCAGCATAACAAAGAGAGAGGAACATGTTTTAGTTGGACGACGTTCAAAATAATAGGCGGTGCATAAAACTGCCGAGGCTATGCATTCCCACAGCATCTTAGCGCTCAAAGCTTTAGCTTGTCAAACAGAAATCACACGAAGGGAACAGAAAAAGAAAACAAGGCGTGTGTACATGCAAAATCCACAGATTTTTGCAACAAATTCACATGACATGGTTAATTACCTACACGAATTTTGGTTGATTACAGCACCCCAAATCGGGCCTTCGTTTTATGTGTCATTCACCAATCACCGAAGACTAATATCCGCCACACTCGAGCTTCTTTGCAAACATCAAGCTATCATACTGGCAAGCCCCAGGTCAGCCCAGACATTCAGTCTTTATTTTCGTGCAGTCTCCAGAGTTTGTGCAAATCTATGATGCTCCATTCGCAGAAAGATGCTGATGAATTGACGGTGGTGGTGTTCGCTAACCATTTGCTCCCAGTCTCGCTATTGCATCTGCATGCGCTATGACTCATGCGTCCTCTCGGTCGCTGGGGTCAAGACTAAAGAGAAACCTTTGTGCTAGCGTGATACCAATATCGTTACACCTTGGAGATGTTCACTTTGTTGCAGGTTGTGGATGTGTGGCGGAAGCGGGGGTTGTTTTCCTGTCAAAGATAGTTCATTAGTTTGAACCCGCTCCTCCTAAAAGACTTCGAAAATAGTAGTTATCGACCAAGGACGCTTTACTGGAAACTTGCGCGCAGCTCGTCTGCAATATGTTGTGAAGAGGCGCCACTTGTGAAGCCCAATTGAAACATAAGTTGCTCTAACCGTTTGAAATTTGTGAGGTAAAGATATCCAATCTAACAGAAAACAAGATCAACAATGTGACAACTAGTCTCAACACAAACTGCAGCATAGAATAGAATAATACACAATTTTAGAGTATTGCACACCAGTGTTTCAAGTGAAGATGCCCGATTATAGACTGCAATTCCTGCACGCTTTCTGGTGCGAGTTTTGCTGCTAACAATATTCCTCCCCCAACGAAGTATGTCCCTACAAAGATACGATTAATCATGTAAGTCAAAATATGTCTTGAAGACTCGTTATTGAATAGGCTCGAGGCCCTGGACGCTGTAGAAAGAGTATAGAGATACAGCATTTTCCCAAAAACACAAATGATAACTCCCAAATACCCATGCTAGTCATGACAAATGGCAAAATGCTAACATTCTGTATAACTGCAGGCATGCATGTTGCAATAAAGAAGAACATTTCTCTATAGAAGTTGTATTGCTGACAGTGTTGCGTAAATTGTATAAGATTAGCATTTATGTTTCACCTTTCTTCTTCAGTTAAAAAATCCTCTCCAAGAAGCTTGTTCAACAAAAGGTCCTAGAGCAAGGAAAAAGCACAGTTATAACAACAAGGTTTCCAAACCACATATCATTACACAGAACTTGCTATATGTAGAAAACTGAATTGGAAAACAACAAATGGAATGGATAGCTTTTGGAATTCTGGAAGTCTAAACCATATAGCCACAAGATTGTAGGTAAAACAACATATAGAAAAGAAGATGCACCAATAACCCACGATACAAATGCTTAGCATTAGCAGATCATAGAATTTATTCTGACATCAAGTCATATAAATATTATTACTAATATATGTGGAGTTTTGGCCAACAAAAAGCATAGGCAAATCCAGACCTGTGACTCACACTTCACAACATCCATCACGCGTTTGTTGTACTCATTGATGCTCAGAGGTGGAAAGAAGAAGTGCCTCCGAGCATAAAGCTGTACACAGAAAGAGAAAGAATCAGATCTTCATACAGAAAGCAAGCTTCAACTGACAACTAGTACACATCTATATCAGTGTTCACATGGTCTGACTCTCACTTCATATATGCAGTCTCCCAAGTAAGCCAGTGACGCCGCACTGTAGAGCGATCGAGGTTTCTTCACCTCTGGCGGAGGTGGCAACCACCATTTCTCAAAGCCCATATATGTACTCTTCTTTACCACTCCTGTATCAACCATATTGATCAAAGATCAAACTTGAAGCATATGGTGAGGAATAATTGCAAAAGGCAACAGTTCAACACATTGGATTAGTTAGTTACCATCATTGCTTTTTTCATAAGGTGGAGTGATAAATAAGATATAAAAGATCTTTCAGTTCAGCAGAGGTGCAAACTTGAGGGAGTTGTTGGAAATGCTATCAACCATTCAGCGGATTGATGCTAGAGACATGAGGTTTATTGGGGACTGACCAAACAGGGAAGTACCTACATGTCACTCTATAATCTGATTGGTTTAAGTGTATGATAAATACTCACTTTCAGGATATATAGAGTGCTAACTGTTTTAAAAACTGGCCAGTAAATCTGCACTGAGTTGGGGCGATGAAAACTCCGACACTATTGCTTTTAACTACAGACTGCCCAATTGCTAGGAGTTTGTGGATACAAGCCTGTGCTGATTTAAGCTGGTGCTTCCAGCAGTTACCCAGTTATGGGATTATGCCTCCTTTGTTGTTTCAGGCCTGTATGACCATTTCTGCTATCACGGTGTGTGTGTCTATATATATAAATAAAAACACAACCAATTGTATTCTCACTCATCAATGGCATAATCTCCTTGACACGATTCATTTCAAACTCTCAGTACCTCAGTAGCCCTGTGCAATAGCATTTACGATTGTGCTCAACGATTTGGTGCCCTCTCATTACTAGTTACTGCAGCAGCAGGCAACAGAGAGTGCAGAAGCTTCAAACCGCCAGGCAAAGCACCGAGCACATGGTGAGGACAGGAGACTGTACCTTGGCCCTCGCTGGAGCGCGCGAAGAGGTCGGCGTGGGTCGGAGGAGGCGGGCGGGCAGGGGTGGTGGTCGCGGGCGGTGTCGGCTTGGCCTTGGCCTTGGAGGGCTTGGGCGTGGCCACGGTGGCGGCGCCCGGGTTCATGTCCCAGGCGGCGCAGACGCGGAGGGGTGCGCGGCGCGGGGGTGGTGCGTCGCCATGGTCATGGTCGCCGCCGCGGTGGCCATTCGCTGCTCGCACCGGTGTCGAGGATACTGGAGTACTGGACTGGATAACACAGCCGTCAAAGGTCTTTTCCACAATTTTCTCGGTGGCACTCGCGGCCCCACCTGCCAGTAGCGATACAACGGTGATACGTATTTTGAAAGAAAAAAAAATACAAGAGAGCCTTGACATGGTAGGTGTCACGGGCGAGAAATTAGCTATTATAGTACTCCAAAAGTTGGGTTTTTTCTAATAGGATTTCTAACATTTGTTTTTCTAAAATAAGACTCTAAACAATTATCATAAGCTCTAATAATATTTATTTCTTTTTTAATTTCTTTTGTCATCTAAAATTATATGTATTTTTCGCATTGACCATATTACCCCTCATATCATGTTAGGCTCTTACGAGACTTTGTTCTGAAGGTATTGCCTCTCCGACGGCGTCAGGTGGGCCGCGGAGAGTTCCCCTCGTGCTCGTCGGGCTTGTCGTCGCTCGTCTCGGCGTCCTTGCCATTGCCGGCGGAATCCTTGCCCTGCTGGTTCTTGTCCCCCTTCCGCTTGATCGCGTCCAGCAACTCCCTCGCGGCCTTGAGTTACCTGCAGTTCTGGATGTAGATGCTCTGCGCACTTCTGCTCGCCGCCGTCGACGCCTGGTTCGAGCTCACCAAGGAGGCGGCGCCCATGCCTGCCTGCGCCTGCCGGTACTGGTAAAGAGACATCGGCACTCCTTGCGTGCCAAGGCTAAGCGACAACCCCTGGTGCTACACCGTCGTCGACGCGTTCGCCATGAACAGCTGCGTCTGCAGGCCCATCGGCGCCGCTCGACTGCCCGCCCCTAGCGTTCACGTTCACAAATTAAAAGGATACTCGTAAGTCTGGAGCCTCTTTTGTCTTCTAACGCGTGGCGAACCTGGAAACGTCGATGCTACAAAGGGATTAGCAGGGCTTGGGCAGCAGGCCTCGTCGTTGCCTCGGCGTCCATGGCGACCGCCCCAACGGTGATATCTTCGGCTAGAGGTTCTCCATACATGGAGGGCAGATCACCGGCTCGGGGAGGGAAGGAGGGCCGACGGTTGATGGTGGACTGCGAGCGGCGGGCGGCAGCGTTCACGCGGAAGCTCGAACTAGCGTCGCGAGTCTCAGGTCTGCTAACAGATATCTCCTCGTACAGTATATAGATGAAACAAATTAGATGAGGGGTAATATGGTCAATACAAAAAATACATATACTTTTAGATGACAAAAGAGATTAAAAAAGAAACAAAATTTCATTAGAGCTTATGGTAATTGTTTGGAGTCCTATTTTAGAAAAACAAACGTTAGGAATCTTATTACGGAGAAACCCAACGTTTGGAGTCTTATAATAACCAATTTCTCGCCACGAGCACCCGTAAGGCCGTAATGGCTAGCTTAGCAGCAAGTATTTTTCTCATTTTCAATATTCGAGAGAAAAGATCATGGAAGATCATACGAATCTAATTATAGAATGATTCAATGCTAAAAGCTATTATTATTAGGGAGATTAGTTTAGAGATAATAAATAACTTATATCATTACGGGTACTCTTAGGTCTCTAAACATTAAATGTATTTCTAAATATATAAACTTGTTAAATAATGCACTGTAGGTCTAATGGTCTATACTTGTCATGTGGTGAAAAATTATGCACTAAACCCTTCTAAATTTATGCCTTTGAGTATAGTTTTTTAGACCCAAATATTACGCCTGTCGTTCGATGAGCACTATGATGTGCCTCTTTGCCTTTGTCTTACCATAGCGTGAAGCAGGAGGACCGTGCTCACAAGTTCTACTAGAGCGAAATGACACAGCCTCCCAACGCCGCTCATAGCCGATTTATCATTTCACTCTAGTGAAGTCAAGGGACGACTATTAGGTCCTAGACTAGAAGTAAAGATTGAAGTTGAGTAGTATATAACTTTTTTTATGAATCCCTCTCCAAGATTTTATAATATTTTTTAAACTCAATTTTATAATTATTTTAGTTATTCTAATTAGCGACTAAACTTTAGACTTTAGATTGTGGAATCAAAATCAAACAGTCCCCCTTAACTCCTTTCTTTTTTGGACCTCGTCTCGACTCGGGCGCTTCGACGCGCCGCTCCTCTGCTCGCCGCCATCGAGTTCACTCGCTTCAATTCGAAGTGCTACTTGCTCCTGTAATCTCCGGAACCGAGACCACCGCGCCAAGCACCGAAGTACCAAACCAAACCCTACCGGTTGCGGCTTCCCATACACTCCGGCGGCTAAACCCTAGCCGTCCTCCTCGCCGCCGGCTACCGCCGCCATGAGCCGCTACGACGGCCGCGCTGCGGATGCGAGCTCCTACCGCGACCGCCGCAGGTAATTGAGCCCCACGCCGGGGCTCTAAACCCTAAGCCCTGGCGCGAGCTGACTGACTGTGCTTCCGTCTGTGTTCCATCCAGCGAGGGGGCGTTCGGGGGCGGGTCGAGGGCGTTCGCGGCGCCGAGCAAAGCAGACGCTTCCGCGGCGGCCTCGGAGCTGGATGGGCTGCCGCGCTTCGAGAAGAACTTCTACGTGGAGTCGCCCGCGGTGGCCGGCATGACGGGGGAAGAGGTGGAGGCGTACCGCCGCCGCCGGGAGATCACCATCGAGGGCCGCGACGTGCCCAAGCCGGTGCTTGAGTTCCGTGATGTTGGCTTCCCAGGTATGTTTATGAGGCTGCTGTTGTCGTCTGCAACCACACAAGTAAAAAGTTTGGTGAATCAGGAGGTGATGGAATTTGTGGAATGTTTTATTAGACTTTGACACTAAACATCTAAACTCACAGGGCCTCATCTTATCCTACTAGGCTACTACATGAGTTAGATTAGTGTTGATGTAACTAATTTGAATTTCCTGGCTTCTCACAGCAGTCATAGACACCTTATACTAATAGAGCATTATGTTCAAGTATGCCCCAAGCCACACCATGCCACATCCACATAAACAGAGTTATATGGATGCATTTCAAGTTGTGTTATCGTCTGAATTTTTATTTGGACTAAGCCATTGATCACTTCCGCGATTCCATTCAAACAAATTGTATACAATTTATAGGACTTCCAAGGAAAGCCAGACCGGGCACTGAATTTTAAACGCATAACCTTTGCCACTGACTCGTGGTCCATTCCAATGTGCCTTTAGGCCTTTTAATTTCCTGACACCTGAGAAGGCCCTTTCCATTCTAATCTTATGTCTTGGAGGCAAATGCATTGATTCTTGACTTGGTGTATTCAAGTATATCTTGGCCTACAAGTGTGTCCCTGTGTTAAATTTGATGGCTGTACTTGTAAGTGGAAGGAGAATGGTATCTTTCTGAGAGAAAAAAACAACAATAATAACTGTATTAAGGCACATTCTTGTGGACATACTGAGAGCTGAAGGATTCTTTGTTTCATTAGATCCTGAAGTTGAGAGCATGCATGTCTCAAAGAAGTCTGAGTTTAGTTGAGGAAGCACCCGAATTGTATACTGTAGAAATGGGGAACCTAGCCTGTACTGAATGGACCATCTGTAGTGTTGTAACTAGCTGGTGTTTAGAGCCTTCCAGTGCTAATTATCTTGTATTAATTGTCCTATCTATATAGTTTCTGTACTTAAGATATTCTGTGTGCGAATTATCCATGATAGGATCCTTTAAATTGGGCAGTGCTCCTTTTGCATGTAGCAGACATTGCACTTTTCTACTGTATGGGACCTTCATATCTGCATATTAGATTTGGATGCTGACCGTAGTGGTTTCATTTTCATTTTTCAGAATATGTGTTGCAAGAGATCACAAAAGCTGGTTTTGTGGAACCTACTCCTATCCAATCACAAGGTTGGCCGATGGCACTGAGGGGCCGGGACCTTATTGGCATTGCAGAGACAGGATCAGGGAAAACTCTTGCTTACCTTTTACCTGCCATTGTTCATGTGAATGCTCAGCCTATTCTTGGTGAGAACATGTTGCGCCGATGCTTTTCCTTCTCGGTCATATTTTGGGAACTTCATGCCCAAAATTTTTGAACACTTTTAACAATATTTTTTTTGTTGTTGTTAAAGCCCCTGGCGATGGTCCAATCGTCTTGGTGTTAGCTCCTACACGTGAACTTGCTGTTCAGATACAGCAGGAAGCAACCAAGTTTGGTGCATCATCAAAGATAAAGAGTACTTGCATATATGGTGGTGTGCCAAAAGGTCCACAAGTTCGTGATCTTCAAAAAGGTTTCTTCTTCCTCCCTCTGCATGAAGGAAAATCTGTTGGTCCATATCTATATATACAACTATATAAGTCATAATTGTACTGTAGTCAACTATTTGGTTGCGGTTTCTTCTCTGTGTGTGTAATACTAGTATCACACAATTTCATTAGGGATGAAAAGTGGATGGATATTTATTCGATCGTCCGTCCGACCGAATTCGTTTAGAGGAGTTTAGACCTGTCCGTATCCGAGTCCGAAGATTAACATCCGATACCGTATCCGTATTCGAATACTAAAATCGGTATATTTATGATGTCGATATCTAATCATATCCTATCCGATATTTCTGATACTATCCGTATTCGAATCCGAATTGAAATATGAAAACAAATACAATATCAGCGATATCCGTTTGTATCCGATCCGTTTTCATCCCTTAATCATTAGACACATTGACAAGGTATAACTGAGTTTTGGGGGATGGGAAATTGAAGGAAAATGGCAGCATTGCGCTGATCATATTAATTTTGTGTTATTTTTTTATGCCAGGTGTTGAAATTGTTATAGCCACACCAGGACGACTAATTGATATGATAGAATCACATCATACAAACTTGCGAAGGGTCACATATCTTGTTTAGATGAAGCAGACCGGATGCTAGACATGGGATTTGAACCTCAGATTAAGAAAATTGTTTCTCAGGTACACTTTTGCTGCTACATGAAACGTTACTGCCTCTGTCCTGAAATTGATGCAATTCTAAAATAGTGCTGTGTTAAGTTTCACCAATACTAGTATTTATCATACTAAATAGATATTGTTAGATTTGTCATAAACCATATTTTTATAGTATACATATTTGAAGTCATATATATGTTGATGCTATTTTCTATAAAGTTAGTCAAACTGAGGATAGTTTGATTTTGACCAGACCTAGAATTGCATTCTTTTTAGGACGGAGGTAGTGCATTTCATATTGGTTCCCACCCGAGTTGAATATACATGTAATTCAATGCCCTGATATATGTTTGTCGTATGTTTCAGTATCTTGCGTTTTTGTCAGTCTGGATGAATTTAGTGGTTTATGTTGAGATGCCAATTACTTTCATTGATCTATGAAAAATATTTTTTGATTATTGTTTTACGCGATGCCAAACGTTATCTGTTAGTTCAGATTCGTCCAGATCGCCAAACACTTTACTGGAGTGCTACATGGCCAAAGGAAGTTGAACAGCTAGCAAGGAACTTCCTTTTTGACCCATACAAGGTACGCACTATAGCCCACCCAACATTTTGCAGTGCATCTTTCCATTTCTACTGCATGTCAACACTGCTGAATTTTAATATGATGCAGGTCACTATTGGTTCTGAAGTCTTGAAGGCTAATCATGCCATTGTTCAGCATGTAGAGATATTATCTGAGAGTCAGAAGTATAACAAGTAGGATTTCCACAATTTTTTCCCAATTTCATACACGTCATTCAAACAATGTCTTAGTGATACTTTTATGTGTACAAGGCTGGTTAATCTACTGGAGGATATAATGGATGGTAGCCGAATTTTAATATTTATGGACACCAAGAAGGGATGCGATCAGATTACTAGACAGCTTCGAATGGATGGTTGGCCTGCTTTGTCTATCCATGGTGACAAGAGCCAAGCAGAACGTGATTGGGTCCTTTCTGAATTTAAGTCAGGGAAAAGTCCTATTATGACAGCCACTGATGTTGCTGCTCGAGGCTTAGGTATGCACAGCTTTCAGATGTTATACATCTTATATTTCATGAAGAAACTGATACATATTTCTTGCCCTTGAGAAACAGATGTCAAGGATGTGAAGTATGTCATTAACTATGACTTTCCGGGGTCGCTCGAGGATTATGTTCATCGTATTGGTCGAACTGGCAGAGCCGGTGCAAAAGGAACAGCTTACACCTTTTTCACTGCAGCTAATGCCAGATTTGCCAAGGAACTTATTAATATTCTGGAAGAAGCTGGACAAAAGGTCAGCTCTGAATTAGCTGCTATGGGTCGTGGTGCACCTCCCCCTTCTTCAGGTAAGTTTGCTATTGGATGTTTTAGTTTTCCCCAAATGAAGGTCTGTTATTCCTGAAGTGGCATTGATTTCTGAATGAGTTGGATTTTCAATTTTTTGCAGGGTACCGTGATAGATATAGGGGTATGGGGGTGGCCGATCGTGGAGTTGACATTCAAATACTTAGTTGCTGCTAAGATTAATGCTTTACCTTTGTTTGTGGATGGATATGTTGTTTTGGGGCACTGAACATTTTGACTAGTATTCGGTAAAGATGGATTCATACTCTTGGATATTGACTTGTCTTGATACTAGAAAATAGAAATGTGGCATGATATGATGCCTTCAATATCATTAGTTTATTTTTAGGCCTAGTTTTCAGATTGACTTCATTGCTCATAATTAGCTCATATCAGAGGTAAGAATTTGTAGTAAACATCAATTCATCCATGATTTAGTGACCACTTTTACTCTTCCTTTTGGTTGCTGGAACAATGGTGATGAGTTTGACATATTGTGTAGTTTTGCAAAATGGGAAATCTTTGATCCAATCCCCCTCCCTCCTCTTTTCTTTCTACATCTTGTTTGTCAGATCTCAGTTGGAATTGTTTTTTCTTCTGGTCAGTAGGATTTTCACTTTTATGGTAGTCAAGCTGGCAGATAATGCACACCTTGTTAGGATAGTACAGTAACTTCTAGGTTGTCTGGTGTAGCAAGGACGGTGTGTTATGGCCACATCTTCTATGAAGATATTCTGAAGTTTTTGTTCTTGTCTCCATGAAATATGTTGTGATGATTCATGAACACGCTTCCTGCTGGACAGCTATACTACAGGTTGTGTCATTTGCTGTCTGCCCAGCATAGGATTCTTTTGATACGCATCTACTATTATACTATTACTGACTCGATTTCTTCACAAGATATAAGAAATGTCCTTGTCAGCTTTCAGCTGGGACTGGGAACTTCAGAAGGACAGAGACTCTGTCTCATATCTACCTCTTTTGCTTAGTTATTTACTTCAATGCAGCATAATTCAATGTTCATCCCTGAAATTGCAGCCTGAAATTAATAGCCCTGTTATAGCATGTGGTAAGCAATGATCTGGCAAAAGATGGGTTTGCGGTCATATCTGCTTCCCGTATCTAATACATCTGTCAATTGGAGCTATCTGCCATGGTAGCCGAAAACTGAATTTTGTTTGTATGAAGGCAGTTGTTCAGTGGCTGGTTGCAGTGTGGTCCGATCCATGGGTTCTTGTTTTAGAAATTTGCCTGTATGATTGTGTAAAATCTTATCATCATCATCTGTTGTTTTACATCGTTCTTGCTGCAGCTGGAAACCCTCTCTTAAATCTGTTCCGTAACTGTTTGGCTACTTCAAAAGAGTTGTTTTTTTAATAGATGGAATAGAGATCGTTTTTTTTTTCTGAAGATGTTGTGAAATAACTACATGTACTGTCGATTGTTTGTTGGCTGCCTTCCCATACTGTGTTTGCGATCTGTTGGTACTTTATCTGCTCACGTCGTGCCATGTTTAATGTTTGAGATGTCTCCATCTCCCTGGAGGCTGGAGCCATGCTTTGGACTGCTGCCGAAAATAAGAGCCTAGCTAGCGTTTTCCAAATAAGTTTTTTTTCCCTCATTGCGTGCAGCTTTGGTGCAGAACAGGCAAAGGGCGGGCACGCCCGTGTGTCTGGACCATGAGGCCACCCAAGCGTGCGGGCATGCATGCTCTGCCTTGTGTCTGTGTTCCCAAAAGCTGGTATGGCTGGTCTCCCTCGCACTGGGGATTGTAGGAGGAGGAACTGCACAGGTCCGCTGGGCCAGGCAGACACTGCGTACGTATTCGCGTTATGTTATTATTATTGTATCATAGCTGCTGCAGCAACTGTTGGATCTTGGACCAGCATCATTGCCGTTTTGCCCTTTGCCAAAAGGGCGTAAGCACCAATCATAGTGGTGAGAGGAGAACGATACAAGAAGGTTCCAATAGCATGAGAACACGCATTTATGCACATGGGGCATTGCATAGGAAAGCATATACACTGAAGGAAAGTTAACCGAGCTCTAGCGTTCACTCGAGGATGGGTGAAAGTCGAAAAATTGACGCAACTAGAAGATTTCTAGTTTTAGTGTTAAATAAGAAACACAACCTTTTCTGGTGTCAAATAAGAAATTTTATCTCAAGAGCATCTCCAAGAGAACTAAATCCCTTTCTAATCCTTAGTTTTAGCCAGATGAGAAAAAACTCCTCTCCAACAAAACCTAATTCATCCTCCTAATCTTTTAAAACTTGAAAAAAGCCATCCAATTTCGCGTAGAGTTACACGCTTTTGAGTCGTATTCTCGGCCAATTTAAAGATGAAAGGACGTGGAAAAGGTAAAGAGTAGAAAAGAGTTGCTCATGTAAACCCTTAGTGACCCACTAGGGCGCCGTCGTGGTGTGTTGTATCAAATTTTTCTCTACCTTAATACAAAAATGCGTAAATTTTTTGCATGATCGAGAAAAAAAGAGTTGATGATGTAAATGTACAAGAGAAAAAGAATATATAAAAATGGTCAAGATAATTTAGAAATAGTATAGGATTCCAAATATAAAATTATCTTCCATATTTTAGGAGCGGACTTGGAGATGTTTTTTTTATTTCTTTTAATAATTTTTTAGGAGTTAAAAAATATTATGGTTTTGGAAATTTATTGAGTACTCTTAGAGATGCTCTAAAAGAACCAATGGATATGGGACTAAGGGTGTATGCTAATGAGGCATATATGGTTATATGAGATCAGGTGATCTTGGGATGGTGGATTAGCATATATCATATGACATGAGAGCGGATGATCTTGGAATGGTGGATTAATTAGCCGCTGCTGGTAAGTGGTAATGGCAGGCAACCTTGAGTTATTGGGGTCCCTGCCATGCCTGCCTGCCCAGCTCATCTGTTCTTCAATGAAAGGGCTGAGCGTCCCAAAAGGGATCAAAAGCACTTACCCTTTTCCTCCAGTGGAGGGACAGCATTCCCCCCCCCCCCCCCCCCCCCCCCCCTTCTTTTTGCAGCTTCAGCATGGTGCATGGAGAAGCTGAGGAGTAGGAAGCAGGATCACACAAAGGCAAAAGTTGGGCTGGATTGCCTCGTCACTCTCCAGCCATACATTCCATCCATCAATCCATATCCATTTCTATCGCATCATCTCTATCCTCTCCATGTACTGTGCATATGTGCATACAAGGGGTACGACATTTTTAATAGTTTATTAAATATTAAGACTATTATTTATAAAATGCAAACTATCGTTACTTACTTGTGGTTTGTAAAGTGATTTTTTTTCTTTTATCATGTCCCATCTTAATTTTCTCTTTCTTTTTTTTAGCATGGGCCATCTTCTCTCCACAAGCATATATAACTTCTGCAAGCCACTATGACGAGTGTAGAGCTACTATTTTTTTTTATCTGATCCTACATGACATTTGGAGCTACAAGTATAAAGGTTGCATTAGGGAAAGCCTAATATACATTCCAAAATAAATGTAATAATTCAGTCTTTTTAAATTTAACTAAGTATATAAAGTAATATTAATATTTTATATCTCTAAATAAGTTCATAACTTATTATAAAAAATATATTGGAAGATTAATCAAGTGATATTTATCACATATTATAATTGACATATTTAACTAAGTTTAGAAATATATGAATCCTCGAGAAGCAATACATGTGTTTTAGAATATGTCCCTGATTTTATGAGTTATCTTAAGTCATTTTTTTAAAACTTTGAGCAATTTTTTTGAAAAAAAAATGTCAAGATTTATGACATTAAATTAATGACATTAGACCCTAGAATATATTTTCACAATGTATCCTATAAAGTTAGCCAAACTTAAAGATAGTTTGACTGTTATAGATTTTAGGAATTCATTTTATTCAGGGACGGAGAGATCGGAGTATGTGTTATTCTCTCCGTCCATAAATAAATAGAAATAGATTTCTAGAGTTGTCTTAGGTTAAAATTTTAAACTTTAACAAAATTTTTAGAAAAACCTATCAAGATTTATGACATCAAATTAGTATCATTACATATATCATAGAGTATATTTTTATAATGTTCTTATGTTATATCATTAATATTGTTATTTTTTATAAAGTCAATTAAATATAAGATAGTTTGACTTCTAAGAATTAATTTATTTAGAGATGGAGAGAGTAGTATTGTGTATGCGTCATGGTTGGACCTCGCTCTCTAGGCCCTATGTAGGTATACTCCCTGTCCCAAGCAACGCAGCAGCATGCAGTACGAGAGATCCAGAGAGAAACCCCCAGACAACTTTCCAGCAGTCAAAGGCCTAGCAGTAGACACTGGGACCTGGCCGTTCCTTTGAGCATAATCCACCGCGTACCACTTAATAATACTCCCTCACTCCCAATATACAAGGGCGTCTCCAACAGCTATCGACTTGGTAGCTAAGAGCAACACTTGTCCAATCATAAAGAGAGAGAACCACATAACTTATCTAGCCAGCGCCGAGGTAAGCGCTTAGCTCGCACATCTCCCAAAACTTTTTAAGTCACTGACATGGATCTTACTATTTGACTTTTCATTTTTCAATTATTTTTAGACTCCACGTCTGCTAGCCATTTAGAAACATTGTTGGGACGCCCTAAGACCTAACAATTTTTTATTCATATCCCAGAATATGAGACATATTATCTTTAGAGACACATATCGATACAATAATACTAGTATGTAGTGAGAGACTTAAGTACGTTTCTTGGTCTTTAAACCAAAGGTAGTTACGTCTTATATACTAGGACATAAGAAGTATTTAATTCATTTCATTTTAGATGGGATTATTGTGGGGCATCATCCCAAATCTCAATCCCTTGTGACATACTATATATAATAACAGTACTCTATAACAACAACATCAAGGCCTATATCCATGACCATGATGGGTCATGCATGCATGCCTATTGCATTTTGCCTAGTAGTGTATAATAAGTAAATACTACCACACTAATACTCCTCTTACTACTACTGATTACTCTTAGTACAGTAGTAGTGTACTACTCTTCCGGCTCAATCAATCTGCCTACCTCCGATCATATATATCCTCTGCTGGCTCTCTTCTGTACACGTACCTCCACATCCAATATATGCATGCATCATACTTATAGCAATAATGTGGAGCAGCAACACATCTCGGCAGGACACGTACCACCCATCTCGATCACGATCACAGTGTGTAGACGCGCCTTTTGCTGCCATGGTTCTTCGAGGGGTCCTCCTAGCTGGCTCCTCCATTGTTGCTATATATAATCATAGTGTAGATATATTTATATATATATATATATATATATATATATATATATATATATATATATATATATATATATATATATATATATATATAAGTGCTTGTGTGTAGAAAGTTGTTGCCGAGCCGCTGCATACAGTAGTATATAGGATGTGACTGAAATCTGCATGCACGCACGAGCAGGTAGGTAGCTAGTCTTTGCTGGTGAGCCTGATGGGCATGCCTCGCTTGAGCCGCACGGTTGGGAAGTTGACGATGTGGTCCTCCTCCGCCACCCACCTGCAAGTGCAAATGCATGCAATGTCCATCAGATCGATCAGCACGTAGGCCGGGTATCAATTTAATGCTCCCATTTGCCTGCCATCCATCCATCGATCTATGCAAATGCCGTGTGCGTGTGTGTATGTGTATCCAAATGCAATGCAACAAATGAAACAACAACAAACCACTCGAAGTACTACTACATCACACAACGAATTTTAAAGTGCAGCAATAGGCAATCTTGACCACTATGGCCCATGACTGGCTACGTGCTTCGACATACCCCATACCCTGCTGCCTGTGCCTGCTGGCAGTCGTCGTCGGTCGAGGCACCCTACCTTGACTGATCGTGATCGGCCAGCTGGTCAAAGCTAGTAGCGTGGATATTTTTTTATTCTCCGGCCTGTTCGTTCCCAGCTGCTGCATGCCATGCCTGGACCCTGCAGGCTGCAGCAGGATCATGCATGCTCGTGCACCGGACCCGGCACAAAGGATGTCACCCATCTGATCTGGAATCTGATGGAAAAATACTAGTGTTTTCAACGAAGCAAGCCAGCAGCGCGGCCACACTCATCACAAAACAAAGGACTCTGCACACTCGACTCTCCCTGCCACTGCCACACCCATACATACCAAAGCGACCCGGCAGTGCAGGGGCGACGACACACGTGCGGCTGCCGGCGCTGTGTAGCTGCACACGGACACGGGTGCCCCTCCGCACGTGCTGGTCGTGCCTACTGCCGCCGCGGCACAGCCACAGCCCAAAGGCCATCCAATCCCCATACTTCCCTGGCCGGCCATGCACTGCTGCATGCAACCGCCGCTTGCCTTTGCCCTTTGGCACACACACGTGCGGCCTCTCGCACGTAGTACGCGCGCACAGCCAGGCAGTAGCTGGAGTAGAAGCAGTGTAGTACTGTACTCCTAGTTGGACTGTAGGTAGGCGCGCCCCCTAGCCCTAGTTTATGTTAGGGGTGGTACTTGGGCGCGCGGCCATGCATGCACATGGGCCATGGCACACGTGTGGGCCCACACGAACACTCCCCCGGCCTGGCCCCGTCTACGCCTAGGCCGGGGTCCCCCGTGCGCGCATGCATGCAGTGGCCTTGCATCGCACACCGCTGCTGGATGCTGCATGGACCTCCCTAGGCTAAGGCCTCCCCCCACCCCCCCCCCCCCCCTATCATCACTGACTGCACCGTGTACCAGCAGCTCCTGCAGCAAGGATCGAAGATCCAAACCTCGATTCGCAAATTATTAGATTCCCATCACTTTTTTCGATTCACCGGTTAGTTAGTTAGGTGCTAATAATGCAGACTCGGTTAATGGGGTCGAGGTCAACCGACTAAGGTTTATTTTCATTCTCATTCTCAAGGAACAGTAAGAGTCTACGGAGTATTCGACCGATTTATGTTGTTTTTTGTTGTTTTATTCTGAAAAAAAAACACTATACTATGACTGATAAGTTGAGTTTATAAGTTAAACGAACGAACATGCTCTCAGAAGGATGGGGCGGGTGAGAGATTGATCCATACCTGAAGCTGGTCACCAAGTGATGGAGAAAGATGGAAGCTTCCAGCCTGGCCAGATCCAGGCCTGGGCACAGCCTCTGCCCACCACCAAAAGGGGTGAAGCTGCTGGTGCTCGTGTCCTTCTCCTGTTCATCATTAAGTTGTTGACCAGATTAACGCATTATTAGGTTCCCAAGAATCAAATCACCATCATTGTAAGCTTTCACAAGTGGAGTACGTAGCTACCAATCATCGGTTTTGAATTCATCTATATATAATATATATATGGCACCGTGGTATATTAACATCCAGACACTTTAAGCAACCATATATAATCGAAAAAAAGAGAGAAATAAACAATCGTTTCGTCCTCGACCAATGCATAATTAGGGGCTTATTCGAAACACCCATGCATAAGAACTGAGTTGTTTCTGATAATGCTAAATATTATGCAGCACACAGTCATTTTCAGAAATTAATTAAGCAAAGCGAGCATGACAAGAACAGTGAGCAATATGCAGAGATTTGACAGTGAATGGTCTCTGTTATTTTCCTGACATATATACTACTTACTAGGTGTTAGTACAGGGCAATTCCATGATGAGCTTACATACCCATATAATGTAGTAGGAGTAAATTAACCCACATGTTAGGAGACCCACAAGCTAGCCCCACTCATCAAATCCCTATTATGGTGGTGTTGCCTAAAGGAGTAGCAATTGGATGAACATCTCTACCAAATGTGGGGCTGAATCTCACCTTCCACCTCCATGGATTGAACCTGTAGGGCTCATCGTAGCGCTTGTCGTCGAGGTGGACCGATCGGAAGTACACGAACACGCACCAACCTTTGGGGATGAGGTGCCCCTTCACCTCGACGTCCCGTACCGCCTTGCGCATGATCCCGTTGATGATATTGCCCATCCGCAGTGTCTCCGTGATCACCTATATATGTACGTATGACCAACCAAAATGGTTTTTTTTTTGTCCACGTAAGATTTGATTGTTAAACAGGAAGAAAATGCATGCATGCACTGCACATATCTCCTAAAGCACATGATCGTTGATGACAGAGAAATGTAGGAGCCTCAGGGACAGTAGTTGGGTCTACTTACATGTTGTGTGAATGACAGTGACATGTAGTCCGTCCACTGCAAGGTCTCTCCCATGTCAGTTTTTCGCCTCTTGAGCTGCATGTTCTCCTCCTAACAATTGCAATTTGTTTGGTGAATTGTTGCAGCAAATGATCACTGAAGCTAATTCTACTGCCTTAATTTATTTATTTTATTCCTGAAGAGAAAGAAACCAAAACAGAGGCATATCCATGTTGTCTAACAGTAAATACACAAGCAGAGATCTCATTGAGTTCGCTGTTTCATTCACGTGGCACCATCAAATCTGAACAAGGCGGACAGGGGCAGAAGAGTAATACTTAGCACTGTAGAGCTGTAAATGGAAAGTAGTAAACCAAAGGATGATCGACGCTGGAGTTGTAGTATCTTTTCCAGGTAGCGGAACCTTTTGGCCCTCTAGCTAGTTTCGGTATGAAAATATCCATGCTAGACAATAGACAGAGTATTTTGTTTGTCCAACTGATGGCCGCACGTGCATCTGTTTATGTTTAGGCGCACATCACCATCAAAATCACTAGATGAACAAATTAGCCTTGTCATCATACAAACCGGCGCCAAAAGCAAGGTAACAAGAATTAGATTAGGTGGCATGGCAGCGTCTAGTTTGAAGCGACTAAATGCGAAATCGCATGACTATCTATCGACCAGAAGAAGATGGCACAGCCTCTTGTGAAGCTAGACGATGACTACAAGTGATGTCTATATTCATTATTCAATTATGCATCGGACCCTAACAATGGTGATTGGGTTGGGTCGTTACTTTATTGAGAGCAATAACCCAAGCTATTGTGCTAGTGCCGACCTGTCGACGTTAAAAGGAGGGAATAGTTGACAAATTTGTGCTATTGTATGTATCTCTCCGGCGACAGTCGACACAGATGCTAGTGCTTGGTTGCTATCCATATGAGAAACTCGTTGGAGAAAGAAATCCTAAAAGGAAATAAATATAGGATGCTACTGGTGACTAGTAATTGGCAGACATCAGACACAGAAACGTGCACTGACATACTGCAGTCACATACGTACCTCCAGTTGTTGCAGAGCGAGCGGGCACTCGCTGAGATACTTGACGGCGAGCGTGATGAGCACGGGCACAGAGTCCTCGGCGGGGATCATCAGGTCGATCATGTTGTCGGAGATGAGCTCGTCGGTGAGCTCATCGCTGCCGCCGCTTATGAGCACGTCGATGGCGTCGCGCGGGGGACCGGCTTCACCCTCGCTGCTGCCGTCAAGGGCCGTCCGCCGCCGCCGCCTCTTCTCCTGTATGATCCCCTGTATCAGCCTGGCCATCCTCTTCTTGGCCTGGCAACAAAGTGGCAACAGATTCAGCTCATTCAGTGCAGTGTCTGTGATCGATCGATAGGAGAAGAAACCCAAGCAGACAGAGGTGCAGTGCATCGAGCGAGCATGGTAGTGGACAGTGGTAGAGTAGAGTCTGTGTAGTGTACAGTAGTAGTAGTAGTGTAGTTGTACGAGTACTCTACCTGAAGGGACCTGTAGAGCCTAGTCCCCGGCAGCTTGATGGGGAGGGACATGAGGCCGACAATGAATTCCTGGAACTGGTGCTTGAGCTGCTGCATCTCCGGGCCCGCCTCCAGCCCGATCAAACCCTTCACCAGGATCTCGAACACAATCTGCATCATCATCCCACACACCACAACAATTCACACTCATTACTCCTCGCTGTGTACTGCATGCACAGTGATCGATCGATCATCGATAGATACACACACCACTACCATTCCCCCTCAATTGCTGTGTCTGTGAGCCAAGCCAATAATAAGCCATCACGAGCAGCCTGTTCGAGCTCCTCGATCCTACTCCTACTCTACAGTACAGTACTCTCTTCCTAGCATGTTGGGCGAGCCCTTTGACAGTACAACTGAAAGAAAGAAAGAAACGAGTGCCCTGTACTGTACTGTGCCATCTGCCAAGCACCCGCCCTCTTTTTTTTTTTTTTTTTTTTTTTTTTTTTTTGGCGCTTGGCTGGGCAGGCTCCAGCTCCACCCCCACCGGGGCAGGGGCAGGGCATGTAATGAAGGCACGCGCGTGGGGAATTGAATGTGGGGGAGAGACGAGACGAGAGGAGAAGGAGAACAACAGGTAGGCAGCAGCAGTGTGCAGTAGTATGTGCAGTGCCACCTCCAACCTCCCCCAATCCCATTAGAAAGATACTACTACAGCCACATACCATACCACCACGCCCACACACGCGTACTCCAGCACAGTACAGTACAGTACAGTCACACGGACGCATGGACGGATGGATACCAAAGAGTAGAGTATGTGGAGTGGAGCGTGGCATGGCAACATGGCAAATTGGCATGGTGGGAGTCTGCACTCTGGGGTGGGGAGGAGATGAGAGAGCGACGGGGCCGCCGCCCCCACCCCCACCCCCACGCCCTTGGATAGCGGTTGGCTTGCTTCCATGTGGTGACACGGCAGCGCACGTGTGCACGCCGGCCGCGCCCGCCCTTGGTCCGCGCGCCACCATGCCATGCCCAAATGCCGATGTGCCTTGCCTTGCCAGCCATTGCTCTCCACGATCGATGCCCCTGTTTGCTGCTGCTCATTCAATTGCTAGCCAAAGCCAAGGACGGGGGCGATCGATCAAGGGGCAATGGAAGATGGCCTGAATCAACCATGGACGCTGCTGTAGAGCAGAACAAACAAAGAAGCAAGCAGGCATACCGTCTTGGCGTGGTCCTGGATGCGGAGCGTCGGCGGCGCGGCGTCGCACGCAGACGCAGACGCAGAGGAAGCAGACTTCTTCCAGGCGGCGAGCGCGGGCGCGAGGCGGCGCTGCATGTCGGCGGTGACCTGCGCCTTGAGGTGCGGCGACTTGAAGAAGGCGCCGACGAGGCCGTGGACGCGGCGCTGCAGGCTGCCGTTGATGAGCAGGATGGAGGACTTGCCCATGAGCTCCGTCAGCGAGCGCGGGTACCAGGGCACGAAGGCGCGCGCGTCGCTCTGCAGCACGAACCGGCTCACCTCCGCGTCCGACGTCACCACCGTCGCCGACCCGAACAGGTGCGACCGGAACACCAAGCTCCCGTGCCTGCGTGTCAGTGTCAGCCCCATCGATCACCACGCTGCCGTGCCATGCCATGTCACGTACTACGCGACGTGCGTGCAGCAAGCAAAGCAAGCAAGACACTTTACTTACAGCAGGCGGCGCTTGTCGACGAAGGCCTCCGGGCGGGAGGAGTAGGCGCAGGACACGAAGTCCAGCGTCTCGCCGACGAGCGGCCACCCGAAGCTGCCGGGCGGGAGCCGGGCCGGGGTCGCCTCCTTGCTCGCTCCGGCGGCCGGCTCCCTGCTGATGAGCCTGCGGGCCGACAGCAGCAGCAACAGGCAGACGACGACGACCGCCGCGAGAAGCAGGGGCAGCAGCACGGCCGGCTCCGGAAGCAGCTGCACGGTGGTGGTCGACATGGCTGGCTCTGTGGCTCTGTGCGCGTTTGCTGCACCCACCCACCCACCGAGGCGAGGCGCGCGAGCAGTGAGCTAGCGAGCGAGTGAAGAAGCTGCGCGAGGACGAGGACGAGAGAGGAGAGGCACGGCAGGCAGACGCCACTCCACAGCTCTTATATGTAGCGTGGCGTGGCGTGGCGTCAATGGAATGGAAGCACGGAATGGAATCGGCAAGTGCAAACACTACAGACTACTACAGGCACAGGGGAGAGACACAGAGACAGAGTAGAGCGTGGAGAGCCTTGAATTTTAATATTTTTCAAAAAGTTATTTATTTTAAATTATATACCATATACAGTACTATACTATAGTACTGCTACTTACTACTACAGTATAAGAATTCAATTTCAAAGTGGTCGTAGCAGGACGGAAACTACTATATGTATATTTTTCGATAGATGGATAGGAATTTAAAAATACTTTCAAATAATTTAAAAAATGTCATGTGTATAGTCCCCACCCACGTCCATTGATTGTGTGTCGCGGCAGAGGGGCAGTCGGGGGGGCACCGTTGTTTTTTCGAAGCCAGGTGAGTCCCGAGCAGAGATGAGGTGAGAGTGATGACCGCTGCTCACTGCTCTGCTCAGCTCAGCTCACGCGTAATTTTTACAATTTAATCCTTTTTTTAACTATTTTCACGTTTGGACCCCTAGAGAAACTATCCCTAGAAATGGACCCTGAGGTTGGTGCCGTGAGGCACGGCGCCGAGCTTTGCGACCAGAACCAATGTGGCAGCCGACGTGGCAGGAAGGTCGGCGCCGCGGAGCACGGTATGGAATACAGAAATGCATGTGCAGTTCAGTTGGTTGAGGCTTGAGGTGTTGAGCCTTTTGGTCATGGGTTCAAACCACAGATCTACACATTTTTGCTATGTTTTAAGCAATATTTTTTATAGAATACATTTTATTTATAATTATGAATTAATTTTAATTATAAGTAAGTATAATATTTTTATATGATGTATTTATTTAATTATAATTATGGAGTAATCATTTATTTAGGTTGGTGTGGAAAGGTATCCACCTATAACTAAAAGGAAGCTAGATATAGTTTCGGTTGGAGGTATAAGTTTAATTATTTATTTAAGCGGATACAACCAAAATTAGTGATTTTGGTAGAAAACTAGAATGTATTAAACTGGTTGCCAAAGAGATGAAATTCAGACATGACCCTGTACTGCCGAAGTTCTATTTTTTCCCATCTTTTACAAAGAACCATATTCTGATGGAAGTTCAGTACCACACAACAAGAAAAAAAAAATTCACCACACTATCCAATAGCTCACTATCAATCAGAACTAGTACTATCTGAAATGAACAAAAAAAGAACGAACAACCCAAATTAACAGGAAGACAAGCGATACGTGAACTTGTAAATGAGCAGAGTACCTCCACAAACCTCAAGCTGAAGAAAGCATCCAGGATTCAGAAGCACATGATTGACACACAACACAAATCAGGAGCACTTGAACAAGCAGGAACAAATCACTACCAAAGTTGAAACTTTTGCACCCTACCAAAGTTACTCCATAATTATAATTAAATAAATACATCATATAAAAATATTATACTTACTTATAATTAAAATTAATTCATAATTATAAACAAAATGTATTCTATAAAAAATATTGCTTAAAAACATAGCAAAAATGTGTAGATCTGTGGTTTGAACCCATGACCAAAAGGCTCAACCAACTGAACTGCACATGCATTTCTGTACTTCATACCTCGGCGCCGTGTTATATGGCGCCGAGCTCGGCGCCGTGCTCCGCGGCGCCGACCTTCCTGCCACGTCGGCTGCCACGTTGGTTCTGGTCGCAAAGCTCGGCGCCGTGGGACATGGCGCCGAGCTGTGTTACCTCGGCGCCGTGCCCCACGGCGCCGACTTCAGGGTCCATTTCTGGGAATAGTTTCTCCAGGGGTCCAAATGTGAAAATAGTTTAAAAAAGGACTAAATTGTAAAAATTTGGGTCATCTCACCCCCTCGTGCACAAGAGCCCAGGGTGGGCCCACACCCATAGAAAAGGCCATCCCAAGGAACGCCTATTTTTAATTTGATGATTGACCAATACCAGAAGAAAAAAAACACTCCTAGAAACAGTACTGCCACAGTATCCGTATCCTCAAAGCACCAATATGGGATAGGGTATTTGGAAACCGAATGAAAATTCATTATTATTCGAAAAAAAGAAGGTGAAATTCACGAATGTCGTATAGTGGTGGTCAATCCGGGGAGAGGGGAGAGCAAGCACACCAACTACTGTATAATTCAGTGCGGTGAAGGGAATTTTTGGCGCCGGGAGATGAGACCAACAACTCCTTGAATAGAGTGAGGAGCCAAGCTGTGCAGCATGTATACATCAGCCACCCAAAAAAAGATTCCTGAATAGTACGGCCTACTACTACGTAGTCCTACTATTGTGTGGTAGCTCTAGTACAGTACTGTACTCCTAGTCCTAGAGTACAGAGCTAGGCCTCCCACAGTGACAGACCCGTCCCACGACGGACCACGACAAATCTGCGCGCACGTTCGGTTTTGAAAAGACTTGCGGTTGCAATCAGGGGCCTATCCCTATATGCGCCCTTTTCTTATCGGTTTCAATTCTTTTTTTTCTTTTTTCTGGGAAGAAAGAAAATCCTATCACTAGAGGGTGAGCATTAGTGTTGAGGACACTACTGAAGGGAGTATAAAAGGAAATCCTCGCATCCCTTGACCCACAGTGTTCTCTCGGTCTAAAATAAGTGCTTATCTTACTTACTTTTTGAGAGATCAAGCCTTATTTGAATTTCATTAGATTTATAAAAGAAAGATTTTGAACATTTGTACTATTGATGTATTTACTCTTACTGTATTTACTGATACTTATTACACAAACTTCAATATTAGTGTGTAAAAGTTAAGAAGATTTTCGTTCCTTGAACGAGATGTATAGTTAGGAGTCTCGCTATCAAGTTGTAGTAGAACATAGTATAACGTTTGTTCGGGCTTAATTAGCTAATGGGGACTCATGTTGTGCTTTTTTTTTTTTAAAAAACATGTGGTGCCCATTTCCTTCGAGTTCATCCTGTATGTCATGTCCTTTTCTTCTTGCAGGCTGCTGACTCGTCGATAGTATATCAATCAATATAACAGAAGGTGGATAAGGCATACAGCCGTGCTAATCCAAAGCTACTGCTTACTAACATTCAAATTCCCCCTGTTATAGTAACCATATGGCACCATCCTTAAAGATGTAAGTGGACAGTGGACTAGTCTAAAAACTTGTATATATATAAGCTTTATTTTTGTAGGTTGTCATGAGCAATCCACAAAATTAAAATCTATATGTGGATCCGCAGATTGGCCCACTAACATCTCTAATCATCATCATAGGGGTCCATATGCCATCACTGTCTTTGGTCTACTAAACAAACAGAAATTCAATACACGGAATCCCTCCATCCCTAAAAAAATATCCAATAGCATTCATATTTTTCTCAAAAAAAAAAGAAAAAAAAGAGGAAAGATCCTATAGCATTCAGAATTTATGACAAAAAAAAAACAAGAAACATTGTTTGACATTATGCATTACAATTTATCATTATTCTCTAGTACTTTTGAGTCATTTTGCTTGATCTTTAATTTGTTATATATCCATATGGACCATGAAGAACACATAATGGAACTAAAGCCATCACATATATACAGCTCCATGCTGAAGCCAAAAAAGGCCGAAACGCAAGGAATGATGCGCAGTCATCATGCACTAGTCGGCTACCACCGGCTAGGGTCTAATTTGATTGAGGTGGCTTTGCAGCTGATTTGTCTATAGTCAAACCGCATTAGAGAGACATACTCCTACATAATCAGGAAGGAAAGCAGGCGAGTAAAGAATCTAATGCAATGAGAACAGTAAGATCAAACGAACGTAAAGAAATGGAGGCAAGGGAAATCATTACGCGCGGCCCTTTCGGCTGGATAAACATATTTTTCATGTTATTATAGAAATAAAATCGTTACTCGTAGCTAGTAGGCAACTTCTCTCCTCTACGAGATACTGCGCCATCATTACATGTCCAGGAACAGGATTTACAATTTGGGTTTACATTGACCACTTTATTATTAGGTCATCAGCAGCCTCTCTGTCTCGATTATTGTCTGCGGCGAGTGGGCATTCCATGTAGAGAGAATTTCTTACTAATGTTTTCGTGCGGCCCTAACACTTTCCGGGCACGAACAAAATTTTAAGGACAGGCAGGTGCAGCCAACAACCTACAGCCAGCTACTACAGGCTACAGTGTCAAGTGTAGATAACATAGTACTTCCTCCGTCCCCAAATAGATGTCATTCTCGTTTTCCGAGAAGTCAACATTTTCAAAATAACGGTAATTATATATTTAAATATATAAATAAGTATGTTAAGTAATTAATATCATTGGAAAGATCTTTAAATCTAGTTTTTTAACAAAATTATTTGAAGATACAAATATTACACGTATTTTTTATAAACTTAGTCAAAGTTAGAAAAATTTGACCTGCACACATCCCATAACAACCTCTTTTTTAAGACGGAGGGAGTAGGTTTCTGCAAGGCAAGACGAAGACGATCCTGTGGCCGACTCTACGGCGCTTGGACGGAATTCCTTGGACGCACGTCGCTCCGATCCAGAACCACACCAACCGTGCATTGCATCACACCCTCCACCACCGGCGAAACGAAAGCGATCGAGCTCGGCCACGGTGCACGGACCCTATAGCTCTCTGCAGCCTGCGACCTGCAGGGCTCCCGGCAGCAGAGAACAAGCGCAACGGCACGGCGCCGGCCAATCACCACCAATCCCCCCGGCCGGCCGGGGAGGCACGACGTACTACAGCTACAGCTACAGCGCGTCGTCCTGAGGGGCCTTGGCCTTTTGCCGTGCGGGGGGTCCGCGGGTGCTCGGCCAATCCGCGTCGCACACGGCCCTCTGCGTCTGCGGTCGCGCTCCTCCTCTCCCGGTAGGGCGTCCGCACGAGCTGAGGCGGAAACAGGCCGCCGCCGTGTTTGCTTCCCGTTTGCCGGTGCCCAGGGCTAGTACGCCGCCGTACGTACCGACCACTACTGCTCACTGGCAAGCGATCGTTCATCCGTTCCCTCCCTCTGCTGCGGCTGCGGCATCGTCTGAAGCAGAGTCGTGTCGAAAGGCCAGTGGAAGAGGATAGTACTACTACTGCTCTCGCTGTCATCGTTTTCCCCTTTTGACAGGGAGTGGTCAATGAGAGCCGAAAGCGAACAGTTCTAAAGCACCTCTCGGAAATATCAGCATCAGCCACAGCCAGGTCGTTTGCGTGCAACCGTGCAGCAGGACTTCACCGCAGCCTAGGACCCGGGAATTGAGCGCAAACCTCTCTCCTGCACGTCTCACAGTGAAATTTCACAAGGATCAATTCAATTTTATACTACTACTACTAGATAGAAAACGAACACCTCCCGCTCCAAAGAGACCTGGACAAAACACAAAAGGATCCCTCGCTAACCAAATTCCAAGTTTGTGCGGCAATAACAATCTTGCAGTCACCGCCAGATCCGGAGCACTAGCCCACAGTATACGACTCAAATAGCAATTCATGTGTCAGGGAGGGGGTGTTAGCAGTATATATCAAGCAATGATCGTGACCAGACGCAACCCCACGCACCCTACCAGAAATGATGCACATCGCACTTCGATCGCTTGTTTAAATGGTGCTTTCATTCTCTTCTTCTATACTTCTATTCTATGTGACCCCACGCCTAAATCACCAGCATTAGCATCCATAGTTATAGTTTTCTAGCTCCAACTCATGTGATTTGATTGACACGGATGCGCCACACGGATTGACGGATGGGGGTGGGGGCAGCCGGCCAGGCATTGGAGCTTTTGGTTTCTGTTTTCAGGCGGCTCACCAATCGACGCTTCACCTAATCTTATTATGGTAGCGTACCTCAGTGGGAAACCAGGATCACCGTCGTCCTTAATGGCATCTTTAGCTTAAATGAGGCATGATGAGTTCGTTGATCTGCTTGCTAGGGTAATAGGGGAGCACCAAAGAGAAACCACTTAGGTTTTGGATGGATTTTTCCAGGTTTTGGTCAAACCCATTGGCAAAAAACGAAGGTAGTGCAGAGAAGCTGCTAGTTGCTGCACTTAGTATTATTGTGCTTGGAAAATGTCAGTGGGATGTGTTCCAAAATCTTCGTTTCCACTAAATTAGACCCTTTTTTTTTCAATCGATTTGACTCTGGAAAGTAGCAAGCTGCGATCTTAAGAAACGAAAACCAGAGAAGATATGCAATGTCACCTTACCTGAATTTGAAGCCGACAATGCAAAAGTACAGGTCTGGGAGGTGCCATTGCTCTGCATTGCAAAAGAACATCTAGTTTTAGAAACCTCCAGAATTGCTCATAGGTAGTAAAGTAAGCCTTCAAATTAGATCCAACATACATACTGTATGTATTGCACACGTCAGTATGAAAATTTATAGGGAAATTATGTTCATGGCATAGTAACACAGCATGCAGAGGTGGAGTCATGGAGATGGCCCAGTTTTGGATTAGATTACATTGGCGCCAATTATTGGGATTTGCCAGGAATATCTCGGGCCAGGGACCCAAGGTGATGGCGAATGCCAGCTTGATAATGCCCCGACAGTCACTGAAACATTCTTCTAACCCTAGCCCTAACAAACAGAACAAGCTAGCTAGCTACTGTACAGGGAATCAAGACACCTTGAGGTTTCAGATACCGATTTGACGACGACCTGCTATCCAATCCTTGGCACGGTTAGTGGAAGAAAATAGGAAAGTCGCATGCAAAAAAACAAAACAGCCCGTCGTGTATGCACAGAGGGGCATCGCATTGGGATCGTAAAGGAAGGAACAAAAGGAATCAATGATGGGCGAGTGCAACAAGGACGGAGCCTGCAAAAAATATTTCTGGGCAGCAGAGCAGTGGCCAAAGGGCAAGGGGGATCTCAATAGTGACCTTGCACAGCCACCCTCGTTCCTATTGCATGCAGCTGACCAGGACACTGGTGGGTTGCAGTTTAAGGCTTTACGAGCACACGTCCAGGAGACATGCACAGGTGCAAGATGGGCTTGGAGTTTGATTGAGCAAGACCAGGAGCAAAGGATCTCTGAAGTCTGTAGAGTATGGGGCAACAGGGCAAGTACCGACTCACTTTCGGTCCTTGAAATTAGTGCCCACAAATTATCAGTCATGCAAATATTATGGACAGTGCTTTGATGTGAATGCTGGGTATGAAAACATTGCAGAGTGACAATGTGGAAGGAATGATAGGTGAGGTAAATTTTACTACTGACCATGAGATCTATAGAGCAGCAGTATTATTGGCATGAGCAGGCTTGCTTTGTCTTGAGAATTATTTTTTGGAGATTAACCAGCTGGTAGTTCCTGCAGCTGATGCCAGTACACCTGGTTCTCACAGCATCTCATCTGTACTCTGTGAATAAATGAAAATTATGTAGTAAAAATGTAATGAGGGGAGAATTTACTGGGTAGTCTAGTAGAAATAAGAGTCTGGTGCACAAGTACTGCATCTGTTTACAAAAAAAAAAAAACACAACAAGGAGATATATTGAGAACTTAATTGTCCATGCAAATCAATTCTGAGTAAATGTAAGTCAGTACTTAATATAGTAGTCTTCAAAAGGAAGACACTACTACCTAATATGGGCTAATGGAAACAATGAAAGTGTGACAATGGTAGAGAAAAGATCAACACTACTTGTCTGATACAGTACAGCATTCCTAGGGCCAACTAAAGCATAAGCAAATGAACAACTAGTACAGATCAAAGCAATTAAGATTATAAACTACCAGACACCAAATCTGTAGATTGTCTGCACCACAGAATCAATAAAGAACCTAATAAAACTAACAAATTGGGAGGCATTTGGACCCTCATCATTTATATCACACAGTGTTTCACTATTACCATGTTTTTCAAGTGTCCAAGACACAGTTTAGGACACCAGCTTACGGCTGGCATCTCTTGCTTGCATCGTGCTGCCCAACTATAATGAAATAGCAATGGTTTGCAAGATCATTGTGCTCCTACTGTGTTGCATTTATCACTAGGTCACATGACACCTTAAACGCACAATAGATTTAAGCAATAGGACGTGTAAACAAGATGACAGTATGCAACAGACTCGGTGCAGTTTTGCCAAAATATTTGTTAAAAAGTGTAGTTTTTATGAGGCTTCACACTTCACAGTTGTAGTGTAGTGTGGTGAAATAACACAACAAAATTAGATTCAACTAAGAGCTAAACAAACATGGTCGCTATCAAACATCAAGGCTCCTGTCTATTTCTGCAAGTTGCAATACAGAAAGTATCACAGCAATGAGTCGACATATAGGAACTAAAACAGTAAAACAAGATAAAACAGTAAACTAGTAACAAAAAGACAGGTCGTACAAGTACAGGTGTTATTACCATTTAAAAGCATCAACTGACCTTATACTATTGCGCCTTGCATATTTGGAGGAATCCGAGTATCTCATCAACACTAGTACTACTCTGGAGTCTGGACTCCCATGATATAGAAGTTATAGGAAATCATCAACGCTGTTGTTTTCCTGGATGCACACTACTTTTTTTGTTCACTCTGAAGTCTGAACAAATGAAAATAGTCAGAAACACATGAATTGAATTTCAACATAGAGATTGTATATGACAAAACTAATCATTATTTCAAGGAAATATCTGTAGTATCAATAGAACAGTATACAGTTAGATATGAATATAAAGATGCTTTTCTATATATAGTGATGCTTATTTGCCCTATAAGGCTTTAACTAGTAAGGTAATTCAATCCAAACCAAGCACATGTTGCTGAGAAGTGACCATAAAAGCCTTCCAACTGCACCTGCATCTCAAGCATCTACTGTTTTCATTAGCTTGTGACAAGGAAAATACTTGTTAGATGGTGAGTATGGCCCAAAAGTTTCATGGATAATGAAACCAAGCAGAATAAGAAGTTAACAAAATTGCAAGGTCGTCATGGGTCTTTCATGGGGTCACAGCAGCTAGAAATGCGGAGTTTACTACAATGTCATTTTGATCTACAACACCTGTGCTTTCAGCAAAACCAGGTATTTGAACACCCTTTCTGACAGAAAGGCCTTTAAGTAACAACGTGCACACTTGCACACTGGCATAGCATCTGCACACAGAACTTCAAAAATAATAAAATATACGCAGGAGAATGAAAGAACAGAGCAAAGTATTGAGCAGATTGGTTAAAAACCAAGATAAGCTGGCTCCAAACACAAAAAGGAGACATCGTATTTTCTTAAACCAAAAATGCCTAGTATTTGTGAGTTACCTGGTATGACCTAGAAGAGTCAAAAGGATCCAAAAGATAATCAGAGAAGGGAGAAATCCCCCTTGGTCACCTACAAAGTGAAGGAACACTATTCTGGCCTGTTAGCTTTCATCATCGAAGATAAACGAAGAGAAGTAACAGCTTTTGTTTGCTGACACAGTACCAAATGATGATGATAGCGCAGAAAAAGAAAAACATAGTACCTCTCAAAAAGTACAAACACTAGAGAGTGTAGGAAATAACTTATACATTGCAAGTTGGAAAAAAAATCGCTGCTTGCCTATATGATATGGTACCACACAATTTTCTGTTACAGTTTCATAAGTCGGGATGAGTAATTGAATGCATCTGTATTTATATAAACAAAGACGTATTCAATTGCCTGGTTCATCGCCAAGTGGTAAATGATATAAGACCAAAACAAATTATACCATAATGCAATACAATGGTTAAAATGATACCATGAGACATGGAGCAATGCATATGTTATCAACAGGACGAGCATCAGCATCAATTAAGGAGAAAATATGGAGCTCGAACGAACTCCGATGAAAAATCCAGTACAATGAGCAGCTAAAAGTTTGGCGTGGATGATGCTTCCAAAGAGAGAAGAAACTTTTTGTCCGGATACAGTGAATAACTGATGGTGAGAGAGGTCTAATTAAGAGTTACAACAACCAAAAGAGAACACCATCAGGCATCCACATGACTACATGGCCTTACTCCTACAAAGCCACAGCTCATACTATCCATGATCATTTGCTCGGCAAAAGAATCGTGCCAGGGAAAGAAGCTGAGCCATTGTTTGGAGCGGGCTTCAAATTGAGAATGGAAGCCATGACATTGTATATCTCCACATTCTCAAATGAGGGCACAGTTCTACCTCCCTGAAAACGAGGTCCGTGTGCGGCAAATATTGTCCTCATCGAAAAGAAGGCATTGTCATACCCATGTGCCCCCCCACACTCCTTTCTCTTGGAGCGTTTCATCTCAATCTTATACCCTTCTTCCACCAGCCCGATGATTGGTGGGATCCTGTAACTCTCTGAGTAATGTAGGCGAGTAGGCAACTCCTCTTTTAAGTACATCTTCAAATATTTCCCATTCTCCACCTTCCCAGATCCAAGTCCCTCATTCATCTTGGCCACAACCTCAGCTGGCGACACACCATCTGGTGGCCTGATTGCCAACAATGGTGTCACTGACAGAACCCAATCTGACTTCAACTCGATCCATGGAGCCAACTCTTCAAGAAACAAGAGCTTCGTGTCACAGGTCCGAACCATACCATGATCCCCTAGCAATATAATGTTCACATCCTCAAACAGCCCCCTAGCCTCCAGACCAGCAATGAGCCTCCCGACCAACTCATCGATATGTACGACCGCATCAGTGATTGCCGGATCGTCAGGACCCACCTGGTGCCCCTGGTGATCAGGATCCTCAAAGTACAGCGTCAGGAACTGTGGCATTTGGTCAGACGGGAGATCGAAATAGCCAAGGATGGTGTCGACCCTCTCCTCAAACGGCACCGATTCATTGTAGTGTTGGCAGTACTTCTCGGGGCAGTTCCAGCAACCCTTCGTAACCTCCGAGCCCGGCCAGAAGAATGTGGCGGACAGGACCCCCTGGTTGGCAGCGGTGGCCCAGAGCGGCTCACCGAGCCAAAACTTGGGATCGTGGTTTTTCATGCTGAAGTAGTCCCTCGAGATGGGATCTGGGAAGTAGTTGTTGATGATGCCGTGGGAGGAAGGGTAGAGGCCGGTGACGATGGAGTAGTGGTTGGGGAAGGTGAGCGTGGGGAAGACGGGGATCAGACCCTCGGCGGCGGAGGTGCCATTGGCGAAGAGGCGGCGGATGTGCGGGAGGGGGGCCTTGTACTGGTACCCGAAGCGGAAGCCGTCGCAGGATATGAGCAACACCACGGGCTTCGGGAGCTTGGAGAGCGGCCGCGCGGCGGAGACCGCGGTCACGACGGTGCGGGGCGGGCGGAGCAGGACGAAGACCGTGGCGACGGCGAGGGCCGCAGTGAGGAGGAGCAGGCGGCGGCGCGCGGAGGAGCGCTGGGGTGCGACCACGGAGGTGGAGAGGAGAGCGGTGGTGGGCCGCGGCGAGTCGTCGGGGATCCAGAACTCGGCGGTGGGCCACGGCGAGTCGTCGGGGATCCAGACCTCGGCGGAGTGGAGCGGAGACGCCATCGGCGGGCGATGCTTCGGCTGCTGGATTTTTTTTTTTTAACTTGGGGAGAATGGGAGAGGACTGGAAATCTGCCGGAGTGCGTGCGGCTGGCGGCCGCTACGAAGTCCCAGCTCCCAACGACGAGCCGTGTTTGATTTTATGAAAAAGTCTAATTTTCCTCACTGAAACTTTGACCTTCGTCCGTTTTTCCTCTCTGGAAATCAGAAATCTTTCCTCCTTCAACTCATCAGAAATCTTTCCTCCTTCAACTCTAAAAACTGTTCGTTTTAGTGAGCTCCCCAAGTAGTTTTGGATGGTGGTTTTGTCTTTTTTTCTTTTTTATTTATTTCGACTAAATCTTTAGAAAATCGTATTAAATCATAAAAAAATCAATTTTGTTGGACTCCACATAAGTAGATCTATACAACGAACATATAATATATACTTCAGTACAAAGTTTTTAAATTAATTATAGAAAAATATAGATTTTAAATATGCAATAAAAACTTTATACTAAAACATATCATATTATATATTCACTATATAGATCTACTCATGTAGAGTCTAACAAAATTAGATTTTCTATTTTATAATTTTTTTTGTGATTTACTATAATTTTTTAAAGATTTGATCGAAAAAAGATAAAACCAATGTCCAAAACCACTCAAAGAAGTAAAACGAACGATTAGTTGAAGGAGTAAAGATTACGAACGATTAGTTGAAGGAGTAAAGATTTCTGGTTTCATAATTTAGGAAAAGAAAAACGAACGCGGAGCCAAGTCCATGGAGGAAATTTGGACTTTTTCCTTGATTTTACGACCCGCTCGTGTTCTGGGCCGTTGCCTCCTATTGGGCTCTTGGCCGTTGCCCGCTCGTGTTCTGGACCGCTCGATGCACCTACCCGAGACTTTTTTTTTTTTTTTTTCGAATCACCTACCCGATACTCTTTGCACTTGGGACCGGTAGCCATCCATCTGTGTCGATCCGGGGTTGGGTTGGGTTGGGTTGGGTTCCGGTCCACGTCCAGCAGGCTCTGGAAACTCACGTTCCATTTTTTTTTTTAAAAAAAACTCACGTTCCCGTGTCGCGCAACTGGCACCGGACTGGGACTGGGACCCCGTCCCGTACGGCAGCGCACCCCGCAGCCGCAGGCCGCATCTTCCTCGCGTGCTCTACCCCTCTGTGCCTGCCCGTTCGTTGATCCCATCGGCTTGCGGCATCCCCATCCCCGATCCCCTTCCTCCTCCGATCCAATCACTTCCACACCGCCGCCGCCGACCATGTCCAAGTACGGCACCATCCCGACCTCCTCCTCCGCGGGCGGCGGGGCGCCCCTCGGCGGCGCCTCCCCGCTCGACTTCATCTCCCGCGCCAAGGCCCGGGGCGCCTCGGCGCTAGCGACGCGCCGGCCCTGGCGCGAGCTCGCGGACGTGCACGCCGTCGGGCTGCCGCCGAGCCTCGGCGACGCGTACCTCCGCGTGCGCGCCAACCTCGCCCACTTCGCCATGAACTATGCCATCGTCGTCCTCGTCGTCGTCTTCCTCTCCCTCCTCTGGCACCCCGTCTCCCTCATCGTCTTCCTCGTCTGCATGCTCGCCTGGCTCGTCCTCTACTTCCTCCGCGACGAGCCCCTCGTCCTCTTCGGCCGCGTCGTCGCCGACAGCTACGTCCTCGCCGTGCTCGCCGTCGTCACGCTCGGCCTGCTCCTCCTCACCGACGCCACCACCAATATCCTCTCCTCGCTGCTCGTCGGCCTCGTCCTCGTCCTCCTGCACGCCGCGCTGCACAAGGCGGAAGACAACGCCGCCGACGAGGTCGACCGCTGGTACGCCCCGGTGTCACAGCAGCCGTAGCACTAAGGTGTGAGATCCTTCCTCTCCCTGATTGTCACCGTTACTACTACTGCTTGCTGATGTATGATGTGTTAATGTGTTCCTGTCAATTGTCTGTCATGCTGCTGCACGAGCACAAATGTTTACAGATACTGCTTTGCTATGAATAATTTGGTCTTAGCGTCGCTTCTCTACTCTTTCCACGAATTTTAGTTATCTTGTATCCATCGACAAGATTGGAGCAGCCGGTTGTGCAATAGTTGCTGCAATTTGTGCATTCCTGTGACTCATGTGCAATTGTGCTGATTTAAGAGCAATAATTTATAATTGTGCTGATTTTAGTCAGTTCCTTGAAGGAGAGAATCCTGTGGTCAAACAGAACGCATCTCGATCAAGGCTTTCCTATGCTATATCGTCAGTCGCTATCGTTCCTTCGCCCATTGTAGTCTACGGATTCCCCAAAGTGATGTTTGATAAGCTGCTCCCTTTCGAACATAGATTGAGACATCTTGTATTTCTATGTGCCGGGTTTGTCAACACCATGTAAAAAAAAACTGAAGGAACCTCCAAGTGACTGTGCAACATATCAGAAATGTGAAAAAAAAGTAGAATGAGGTTCAATTGAGAATATGCGGAGACAGACAGTGTGATTCCAAGCATTTGTCACCTTCTTCTTAACCTTACCCAACCAAATGCATTCCAAAACAGTTCTAGCAATCATATCATCCATTTCACATCTATCTAAAATATATCTCCTGGCCCCTATTGATTTGCCAATTTTTTATCTGTTTATTGTCAGTTTGCCTTAAAGGTCATTTCAAGTGCCAGCTAAAAGGGTATGGACGTGGGACAGCTGTTTTGCGTTTGTTGAATTGATAAACCTGGACCAATAGGGTGTACTAATTTTATTGATAGTCAGTAGTTTGGGAAGGAGTTGGGGGCAGCTCCTTCCCTACTTGTCCTGGCATTAGGAAGGTACAGCTAAGCTGTCACTGAATTGAACTGGCTTAGCTGTTAGGTGGGCTTAATCTGACATGTTGCCTAGGGGATCAAATCTTCAAAACTATAATACAAGCTCATTCCGTCTAGTTTCCATAAGTGCTGACTTGCTTGGAGAAGCTTTTCTATTGTTCCAATTTCGTTTTTCTAGTTCCTAGCTATCATTTTATTTCTGGGCTTATTAACCAGATCTCTTAGTCATGATGATAGGTGTGCATTTTGTATTCCAAGTTCATTTATTCAGTTCCTAACAGCCATAATTTATGTACCTTAATATTGTGATAGGCCATTGCATTCTTACGCCATGAAAAATGATACTGTTCAAATACAGTCTAGGCTTGCTTTAAATCTTTATCATCCATCATGGTCATGGTGTCATTTATGCTTATTCTCTCTTTGCTGCAGTCTGCAAATATATTTCTGTGTTATGATAATTTCCTAAGGAAATACATTTCTTCAACCCTTGCCTAAATTTATGTTGAGGGTGAAAGTAGTCTGCTACCATGATGTTTAGTTAGTTTTCTAAATGTGCCATACATGTCTTCTTTGTTGAAGACTGACACTGATAACCCAGGAATGGAATGTTAGTAATCTTGTTCCAGGATCCAGAGATTTCTCTTATTGAATTTCATTGGCCTGCTCATATTACTATTAAATAATGGTCACATGAGCTGTGTTTGATTGATCAGCTACCAAGCTGACTCAAAAGATGATTAAGAAAAGAAATCCTTCTCATGTTCTACTGCTTTTTTTTATTCATGTTGAACCTCAATATAATGGTATAGACATCCATGTACCATGTTGGGCATAGCATTCCCATTTGATCTGTGTCCAAACAGGAACAGAATGACCTGATAGTGGACACAGATTCTCCACTTGCTCTTCTCATGTCATAGCTTATATATCCAATAGTTAAACTGAGACAAATAAAGCAAAGACAATTATGAGACAACAAAAAATAGCATAAGTGGCTGGAAGCTTCAAAATCTGAATACACAATGACCTGTACTTCTGTTCAATCTGCTAGTATATTTCGCATTCTGTTTTCTCACTAAGTTTAGCACTCAACAAACCAAATTTGGGTTTTGAAGACTGAGAGAAGTCCTATCTGTGTCTTGCAGGTTCTGAATGTGGGCATTCTGCGCCTTGTTGAGATCTTGTTCCTGTCCTGGACTCCCTGTTTCCAAGTATTCCTCCAGCTGTGCAAGTTGGGCCATCCCCATCTCATCTGCGATGAAGAACCTGCCCCCTGTTGATTGTGATTCACCTGCTGCCGGTTCCATTGGAAGTTTTGGATCCAGCGACGATGCAGGGCTGTTAAACCCCTTCTCCACGCCCACTTCTGTGATCAGTTTAAAGCGTCTCATTCACATGTATCAAATCCGGATTGAAGTCTAGTGTACATTTTGAGTTGGAGAAATGTGATGCCAGTGACCTGTGTTCAGAACTTCAGATGTTAACTACGCTATGTAGGCAAGCAATGTTGATATTTCAAACATGGTTTTATTGTACGTGCTGTCTTTTAATAAGCATGGGAGAAAGGAATCTCGTCTTGTTTGATTACCTGGTCTCGCGTAACTCTGTGGGATTGGGCCATATCCTACGCTGCATTTCTGGGCCGGTCCGGGCCGGGCCGTGCTAAATTTGTCCCCGTTCTCCACGGGCCAATGGAGTCCGAGAGCAGTGGCAGATAACGTGCAGAAATTTTGTTTTGTCGAAATTTACATTTTGTTTGGAGTGAGATGTCAGCTGTGTAATTTGATGTGATGAAAGAATTCCTCCCCGGAATATGCGCTACTCGTGATGTCAGATCAATCAAATTCGCAAAGCACTACTACTGCTGCAATGTGTAGCGTAACGATTTCTCAATAATGAGTTTATTCCCCGTAACATGATGTCTCAAGAATTACTGACTTTATAAGCAACACTTTCAGTACTCGTTTTGGAACACATGAATTTCACGGAATCGTTACATGAAAAATGCATGTTCCTTTGGACTCTCAAGAATCTGATTATTATAAGCAGACATGTATAGGAAAAACACAAAAAACGGAACATTTCTTGTGTTCCAAAGGGGCCTCATACTTTTCCAGTACAAAATAGCTCTCTGAAAATTAACATGGCACACGATACTTTGAAGTTTAAACTATATTTCTCATTACCATTGCTCAGCTACCTTTTAACTTTCCAGGGCTCAGTGGAGCGCCATAGCTTTGAGACAGGTTCACAAAAATGTACAGTACAAGATAAGTGGACTGGATTTTTGGGAAGGTCAGTATGGTTGTAAACTCAGATGCCTTCTTGCTTAATCTCCATTGTCCAAAGTGTTGCTCTTATTCAGCTTCTATGGCTAATATTCTCCTCAAATATTCCAATTGCTCAAACTCACCTTGGAGTTCCTCCCACTGTAATGGAAACAAAATAATTAGTACATAATCATGGTAAGTCTCAGAACAAAAGAAAACCTTTCAACTATCTGACGGACTCAGTCAATCTACTGAAATTTAAGCCAGAACCCAGGGGTGTATCAAAATTTGTATTGAGAGTTCGTACTTCAATGGAATTTGTAACACAATGCACATCAGGTGTGTGAATCTTTGAAGTTCAGAAAGGAATTAAGTGCGTGCAGAAATAATCACATAGTACTTTTCAGCAAATTACTTCTGGTGCCTATGTTTCAAAAACAAAACAAGCTTTGCTACTAATTTCTAATGTGTGTAAGTCCAGATCTTTTATTATGAAACTCTGGTCTGAAAAATCCTAAGGGTACAGTAGAATACACCAAAAAATAACTGTGAACCATAACCAGGTTATAGCACAAATTCATAACGGCTACCAATTAGTGTCACAAATGACCATGATCATAGACTAACCTCTTGAAGAGACAAGGAAACCAACTTCCACCCAGAAGCAGTAATATAGCGCCGTTTAAATGCTGTGTGGCCTAATGGTGTACCTGCAAAATCAGCACACTTCAATTAGTTCTTTGATATTTCAGAAGGATGTTGAAGAAAATGACAGCCTGTAGCTCCATCAGAATGGCACACAAAAGCAACAGAAGTATACCTAAATTCCTAGAGAAGTGTGTTGGCCCATCTATCTCAAGTGCAAGCTTCTCATCAACTAACACGGCATCAACAGTATAACCATCGATTGCATATTCTCTAACCCACTCATGCCCTGTACTATAGAGAAGACGGCCAACCTCCTTTTGAAATGAAGAGGTTGTCTTCTGATTGAACCTTTTGCTCTTTCCAGCATTTGTTATTTTCTCCTCAAGATCACTTCTTAAGCACAGTCCAAGATTTTGGTATTCAAGCTTCAAAGACTGGTTTGCAAGATAAACTTGTGAAGCAAACATCATGTCTTCTCTATACTGATCCGAAACTCGTTGCTCTTCGAATTGACTCAAAGTTTGCCACATATGTGAAAAGAATGGACGGTCCATTTGCCCAATGACAGCATAGGACCAAGCAATATTCCCAACCTGATCTCGGCTGAAGTTCAGTGTACGGGCACTGCTAGTACTACCGTCTTCTCCACCAGAAAGTTCTCTTGCTGAGCTCTGATGCATGCTTGATTTTAAATCAGATACATGGCATTGAAAGCTGGTATCATTCTGAAAAGCAGTATCTAGTGCATCAAGCAATGGATGGGGACACTCGTTCAGTGAAGCACAACCCCATAAGAATTGAGCAAGCTCTTGCTCCTTGAATGTCTGCAGTATTTGTGCTGCTCTCAGGGCCAGAGCTGAAAAAAGCCCAGGTGCTGATTGGCGCATGGAAGCAAAAGCTCCTGCAACATTGGCAACATTCTGTGGATTGAAGTCTTGAACCTTGGCCATAGCCACATCGGCTATCCTATCCATCTCCGGCAGGTATAGCAGGTCACCGCCAATCTTGGACAAAGCCCAGGCGATGTTGGAGACACCCTGTGGCGAGCACTCTGGCAGGGCCACCATGGCCAGACCCACGAGCATGGACATGTCCCTCTGGCGTGCAAAGGCAAGCCGGTGCGTCTGCATCATGGACACCGCCTCCATGTTTCTGGCTATGCGGTGGAGCGCAGTGGCGATGTTGAGCGGCGTGAGCGGCGAGGGGCTGAGACCCTTGGCGACCGCGGTGATCACCTCTGCCGTAAGGTCCAGCACCTCGTTGGCAGTTTGCGCCTGGACGATGGAGCGGTTCAAGGACACCTCTTTGCTCCGGTCGGAAGGCGCGGCCGAGAACCTGGACAAGGTCTGGACAAAGGCCTCCCTGTTTCTCTGGCGCTTTTCGTCGAACATTCCGTCGGCGAACTGCGCGACCCGGAGCTCCAGGTCGTCCATGTTCTGCAAATCATCAACGACGTCGTAGTCGTCGTCGTCGTCGTCTCCCTCTGCGTCATCCACCTTCTTATTCGGGCGCTTGAGCTCGGTGGCCGCCTTCTTGAGTTCTTTCTTCTTGGCAGTCTTCTTCTTTTTCTTCTTCTTGGGCGGTGACACCATCCGCTGCAGCGAGGGAGCGAGGCCGCGCTCCTCGATGGAGCGCAGGGCAGAGCGGCGCGCACGGACGCACCAGTCGGTGGCCTCGGCTGGGAGGAGGTCATCCTCCTCCTCGTCCTCAGGCGTGTCGGGGGTCACCGCGCTCGCGCCAAGAAAGTCGAGTTGCCACTGCGGCGTGGCGTCGGCGCGGTCCTCGGAGACGGCGCGGGACGGGAAAAGCGCGGCGACCTTTCCGGGTACCCTGCTGCCGAAGCAGCTGAGGTTGGGCTTGGTCGAGGACTTGTGCAGTACGGAGAAGCTGCAGATGCCGGTGCTGCCTCGGGAATGGCGAGGCCGAGGGGGATCGCAGCTTCCATTCCTACTCAGCGTCGGCTGCGAGCGGGAAATGCGCTGCTCTCGAACGTGCTCGCCTCGCGGCTCGCGTACAGCCCCGCTGGACAGGATAGCTCCTCGCCGTCGCAGCCTCGCACGTGGTCCCTGCTGCCACCGTTCGCCGGCGCGCCGAAGGGGTATTTCGATGCTGCCGCCGGAGCCTCGTCGGAGCGCGCGAGGTTGGGCTGTAGGCCGCAGCACCAGCAGGCGGAATAGCGGCGAGATGGCGGGGAGAAGATTTGGAAGGGTCCGCGGGAGTTCGCGCGACCTGTGATGTGATACTGTTACAGGATAAGGCTGGAAAGGGTCGCGATGGACGCTGAGGAACCAAGGAACACGTCTGCATGGGCTTGGCCCACTCAGCTCAGCCTGCTCCGCACGCTCGCGCTTCTTGCTCGCTCCCGTCTGCGTGCGCTAACTGGCCCGCTCCGTGCTCTCGCGTTTGTAGACCGCATGGGCCGGTCGGCCTGCCCCCACACGCTCGCGCCAACTGCCTGATGATGCAACACGATACTTCTTGAATATTTCTTTTTGTTTCTCCTCTTTTTCTCATCGACGTTCATCACGTGATGCTATCAGGTTTGGTTTTGTGCTCGTTATGAAAATATTTATATTATTTAAACATATTATATACCATTTAAGTCCAAAAGAAATATTCCATCCCCACAAGAATAATGTTTTGAACCAAAATACACCATGAAAAATCTCGTGTACCATGAAAATAAAATAAAATTTTTTTTGTAAAAGGTTGAACAAAATATAAGAAAGAAAAATAAAAGCATACATCATATTGATATTACTTGAATAAACCTAAAATATATCATAGAACATCCTATGAGTACTACATAAATACTTGTATGATCACTTTGTCCGAGTAGTGGTTGAGGCTTTTGGTGAGCAATACTTGAGGCTACCCACTGCTAAGGATATTGCAAGATTGATGGATATAAACAAGAGGGGGTGGCTAGGTATACTTGGAAGCCCTAGCTAGTTATTATAAGACACAAGAAAGGATATTCACGTCCCTAGGCCATACAGGTCTTCTAATAATTCCGAGGACTGAGCGCTAGCTCAGTTGGTGCGGGTGTGTAGCCGACCCGCCCGCGTTCGATGCCCAACATTGTCACTTTGGTGTCTCACCGGGAACAGTGGCAGTGTTTCCCTTTAATTTCCGTTGCCTCTCGCGCAGATGTGCCACAATGGTCAAGTGACGTGCCCGCCACGCTCGGAGTCTGCTGATCTTCGAGTACCTCTTAGCTGTGTTCTAGTGTCTAGATATAGTTGTAGATTTGTTTGCATACAGTGTGTGTTGTGGTGGTGTGTGTCTGTATCCGAACAGGTACTACAACCGTACTCCCTCCGAAAGAATCAATTCCTAAAATCCGTGTCAGTCAAACTTTTTTAACTTTGACTAACTTTATAAAAAAATGTAACAATATTTATGACTTAAAATGAGCACCATGTTAAAATATGTTCTTAGCTAAATAGTAGTTTGATATCATACTTTTTAATACTTTATTCTAAAAATTTGGTCAAAATTGAAAAAATTTGACTTAAAATAAACCTAGAAATCTATTCTTTCATGGACGGAGGGAGTACTTAGATGAAAGGCCATAAAAAAGGTCTTCTACTAATTCCACATTATCAATTTTTTTTGAGAAACCGGGAAATATATTACATAAGGTTCTTAATGTTTACACCAAATCTTACAAAGACCTTCTCAAGGAAAATGAAACTACAGCCCAGTCCTTGCAAGATCATGGTCCTCCCGGTTGACCTCGGTCGTCGGTGATCGGAGCAAACTGCAGCTTGAAGCCGACCCCCTTCCAGACGATAGCTCTTCACAATTTTTCGATGCGACCATGAGTCGCATATCGAGTGCATCGACATGCTATAAGCTCGTTGAACGTCCTGGCTGAAGAAGATGGTCGCCGACCATCACATCGCCGATAAAACAAGAAAATCTGACGCTTCATAGGCCGCCAGTAACTCTGACTCACCGAAGAAAGATGCAGACCGAAGGGAAACAAAACCACCAAAGAAGGTGGGATCCAAACCCAACCCGGTTTCTCTATGAGTTGGTAGAGATACCTTCCAAAATTTCTCCATAAATCCATTGCCGTATTCTGGATTACAGGTCCAGCACTATCCAAGAAAATCACAAGGAAATCGAACACCAACGCAGAAGATAAAATCGATGACATACCCATCGATGTTGAGACCCCCGCAAAAGATATCACCACCAATCACCACATGCACCTCAGACAGCACCAGGACTCGCTCACCACGAACACAGACAAGAGTAGAAAAACTCTGAAAGGGACAAAAGCATCGGTAAGAAATCCAACTTTATTTTAGGTAAAACTACTTTATTAGAAGAGGATATGTACATCACCCACCGGATCCGCCGTTTCCCAAACACATCGGCGCCAGAAAGGCCACCGACGGCGAGGAAACGCAGCGGATCCGGCGGGGAGTCCAGAAATCGCCGGCGAGTCGCCTGCTTCTACTGTTTGGGGAACTGACGCTTCGAGAGGACGACTGACAGAGTAGTAACTCCAATTCCACATTATCAATTAGTGGGCTATAAATTGGCCCCGTATGGATGTGCGTATTAGTGTCTCAGACAATTGGCCCTGCAACGCACCGAACGAGCTTATGTAAATAGTGGGCTTCTTGACCTTGTTGGGCCGATGCGATCTTCTATCTTCGTGCCATGGCCCTTTCACTGGTTGGGCTTGTAATTGCTCTTGTTCTCGGTTAAGGAACATCCAGCCTTTTCACTAGTAGTCTATCTGAATTCTGAAGTGTCCAGCTTGGGAGCACAGACCTATAGTAAACTGTCAAAAACTATTTTATAGTGGATCTGCAAATATGGACCTAGTTTTCATTTGGGGATGCTATATATACCTGTGCGTAGGTTTTGTGTTCTTGAGAATTGTCGTAGCTGCTCGTTATTTTTTCTAAACAGATCAGCTGTTTCTCAATTTATTATTCCCAAGTGGCTGATGGTCTGCTGTCAAAATTGTCTTCATATCATGTCGTTGTTGTTATACTACAGTATAACACTGTGACATTGCTGATACCTTTCATGAGTTTGAAGAAAGTAATCTTCTAGTAGCTCACTTAGTATTTATTATTAGGTGTGTAGGCTTTTGCTGCTCAAGATTATTTCTGCAAGCATTAATAACCCTCCCTGACAAATCGTTCTCTCTGTACTAACGTATAATAGCGATTAATTGTGGTCATATCTAAGACTCTGACTTCCTTTTTGTTATTCAACAGCAAAGAAAAATTACCCAGATATTTTTTTTGAATGGAATTGACATTAGTTTCATCATCAGTTGTGTAATCAGCAGTGAGTCAAAAAATCAAGAAAGATGACGAGTTTTTTTTTGACATACTTATATCACAAAATTCCTGGATATCAAAACTTCAGACCTATTTGGAACACAGGAACTTCATAGATTTTTCACAGATTTTTTTTTACCAAAAAAATGCAGAAACAGAAAAAAAAAAACCCACGTTCCGAACCGCCTCAGTTCGGTTAAGATAGGATAGGAAACAACTGACCATATTTTGCCGACAATGTGGGGTCACTTCGCCTGACTTTTCTATTTGATATCTTGCATATTTTTCTACTATGAATTAGCAATGCAAAAAATGCCCGCCACCTAATTCTTATATGACTGAAAAAACGAAGCAGCTAGTGATGAGCAGGGTTTTCAAAACCGGTCGGTAACCCGGTTTGAATTTAAATTTCAAATTTGAATTTTTTTTTCGAAAATACTGAAAAAATTCCTAAAAATAGTTCATAATTTATAGAGTCGAATGGTGTACAAAATTTTCAAATTGGAGTTCGTTTGCTATTTATTTTGACGTGTACAAGTTTAAAAAAAAAAGAAAAAGGATCTTTTCTATTTTTTTCCAAACTTGTACGCGTCAAAATAAATAGCAAACGAACTCCAATTTGAAAAAAATTTGCACCATTCGACTCTACAAATCATGAACTATTTTTAGGAATTTTTTCAGCATTTTCGATTTTTTTTTCAAATTTGAAATTTGGTTTGGAGGGTAACCGCCCAAACCGGTCGGTAACCGCCCAAACCGGTCGGTAACCGGCCCTAACCGACCGGTTACCGGTCCCAAACCGTTTGAACTACGCCGTTTGAATTCAAAATGTGAACCGTTCGAATTTGGGGCGGTTTGGAGCGGTTACCGCGGTTACCGCCAAACCGCCGGCGGGCGGTTCCCGGCCACCGGTCGGATTTAAAAACCCTGGTGATGAGTTGCGTTATAGTATTAATTTGTTGACTTAGTCGACTAGTCATGCATGACTGGAAGATATTTTTTAGGGACCTAGAGATTTTTCAGGTAAATCCGTTGTGCCTTTTTTACTGAACTGTTTGGTCAGCCGACTTTCAAAATATTGCACTTTTCATCTTTATACTTCCAATTAAAGCTTTGTGCTCTGAATCAAATCGTTTCCTTTTAAAGTTTTCATGTGCCAGTTCTATGTAAATGAAAAGAAAAAGTCTATGGAAAACTACATTATTGTTTACCTTTGTGGCAAGATGACTATTTCATTCTTTTCGAAGTTCTGGCTGGGTCGTGTGTTGGCGCCTGCTCACGGATAAACTTGCCCATCACACTTTAAGTAACAGTAAAGTTGAGCGGGACGTCGAGTTTACCTAGGACCCAAAACTTCTTTACGTGATCATTCCATGGCTGCCCCACTGAATTAAAGTAGTAGTATCTCTATAAACATGGTAATTGATTGTCCACTACCACTAGTGAAAAGTGGCACTGAATTAGTTATATTCACTATTATTATCTTACTTATTGCTATGGTTTTTATTGGTCTATTCCAAGTCTCCGTTCTCCGAGAAACACTTTCCGAATCAAACAGGTTGTTTCAGAGAGTTACTAGTCCATCAACCCGTGCTCCCGCACAGGCTAATATTGAGAACTTAGGTAATAGAAACCTAATTTATTCATTATATATTAACTAATAAAAAATATTTTATACAATTAAGTTTTATTTGAATCTAGATTTGTACATATGTGCAAAATTATCATTAGCATGATTCCGAGAGATCATTGTGTTACATAGTTAATAATGTAACAATAACTTGATAATAACGTAACATTAATTTGATTTTATGGTTGTGTGTTTCTTTTTCTTGCTTGTTTTGTGTTCCGTTGACTTTTATCTAATATATGGACTTGAGGGACGTTTCTCTTTATGAATTGAACCATGTGGATGTATAACAAATTAAAAGGTTAATTCATCTACAAATATAAATTAGACATCTAACATGTGCTCTCACACGTGATAGAATAGTAGAAGACATAAGCATTAGTCATAGTATAATATTTCAAACTAATTAAAATTACTTATATTAAAGTGACATATTTTACACTGTTCAATTTCTAACACAATAGATATTTTTACTCTCTATCTAGTTGCGACAACCATAGGTTTAGTCATCCATATCTATAGTTTGTTTTCTTTTATGGCACAATTGTTTATTTTTAATACACGTTTATTCTAAAACATTAACTTAAAACATGGTGGATGTTGCTACATGCAGCTCATATCTTATGATGTTATGAATCTAAATGAAGAGGCATTAATATCCAAGACTTATAATGATTGTTTACTTTAAAGGAATCCCAGTAAGATATAACTACACATGACATGCTCTAACCTTTCCACTTTTCAAATATTTGAATTATTTCAACAAATCATATGTGCAATAATGCTTATATAATCAATATAGATATATCAAACACTTTAGTTAGAATGTATACATATCTAAGGCAAAAACTTTTATAAATTATATATCACTGTCATTAATATAATTATAAACAACTTGTTAGTATCGTTAGTATATGAGTCATGAATAATATTTTTTATTATTACTAAAACATAATATATATATATATATATATATATATATATACACACACACACATATATAAATGCATGTATGTATTTACTTAAATCAAATATTAATATATTAATATTAATAGGATTATATAATGTAGAAACATTTTAAGCTAAAACTCTAGTGCTTATTGTATATTTATTGGATTTTTTTTGTTTTTAATTTATTAAAACATATCTGGATCCTAGCTAGGCTTCTCATTAATTTTGATAATAGCATAAATAGTTATTTCAGTTTGTACCACCACATATTTCAAAACATTATGTTTAGTATTATTATTTTATATAATATATATTGTTTAAAATTAAATTAGGAACTTTAATATATTTGTCAAAATGTATAAACTTATTTGAAATAATGACTTAAAAATTTATTATTGTGGCAGTATGACTCTAAGTTAATTATCAATGTTATTGCTCAGTGTTCTTAAGCGACATTTCATAAATTAAAATAAATATTTATCCTGATGCATAAATATTTATCTTGTTTACATGAGAGAACACACGATTGTCCTCACTTTTTAACTTAACATATACATGTAGTACTTTATGGAGTAGATGACATTTCATAATAACTTATTTATTAATTACATGTGGATATTTTATTTATTTTTATAATGGCTTGTGGTTGATATTATTTACTTTATGTTACCTTTCATAATGTCATATATGATAATTTTAATGCAACCTTAGTAGTTATTTTTATTATCTATCGTAATGGTAGAAGTGGGTAATATATAAAAATGTTAGGGTATTTTAAATTCTAATTTAATGGCAGAGATGGATGGTTTAGGAATAAATTTAGAACCTTACACTGAATTATCATTTATAATTATAGCCATTGTTGATTTAGATGCAAATTTGAGGATTATGTTGAATTATCTTTAGTCGATAAACAATGAAAGTACAAAAAAAATACTAAACAAATAGTTTTGGTGCGGTTGACAACAACTGTATCTTTTTAGACGGTTAAGTTATCACACCTTTTTTGACGGCCTTCCAACAATATATCTATTTTTTTGTTGAGTTTGATAAAATATATATCCTACGTTTTATTAATAGATTAGATTTATTTTTTTTATTTTTTATTAAAATATCAACTACCCACGTTTTTTATTAAAAAATCAACTATCCACAAACATCGTGAGCTGATATCTTATATTAATTCATTACCCAGTCATAACTTGATCTTAAAGGCCTTCTATTTTATTTTATTAAGATATATTAACCTGTCTTTTGACTCGTAGTATCTATTAAGATATTTTATTATTAACCAACGGCCTCTATATATTTCCTATCGTGCGGCCAATGTTTTTGACAATGATATATTATATTTAAGGCTCACGGGTTGACGTGAGGACTAATATTTTATTAGTATCTTAACCAAGCTTTACGGTTATCTGAAGTACCTATTGGATATATCATTAAGCAACGACCGCCTAATATTCTCTCGGGTGTGCCTAGATTTTTTTTTTCGGTAATGATATTTTAGGCTATTTTTTATTTTTAATGATGGAGTAACTTTTATTAAAAAATTAAAATAAATCTAATCTAACGGCTATGAATAGTTAGTCTTTTGATTAACGTCCAGATGTTTCTAATTAATGTGGAAATTTCTAACATTTATCTTTTTTTTCTAGCGCGTTTGATGAGAATTAACGTGGAGCCTTCATTAAGGCCTCCAATTAATAATAGTAAGATTATCATCCACTCATCATCTGCAATTGCAATTTGTTGTTTTCTTTGAAGAGACCGATCGAGCGAAGAGCTCGGCCTCATCTGCAACTTTTGTCCAGTAGTCCCTCTTGTACCATTTTAACCAAAAGTGCTTTTTTGAAGGAAGGGATCAACAATCACGGGTAGGAGTATATATACTACTTAATTGTTTCAGAAAGAAAAAAAATAGGAGTAGTAAACTACTAATGGAGTACTGATCGTTGCGTGAAGTGTAAATAAAAAGCACAAGGGCCACGAGTTAATTACATAATATTATTTTGTTTTCTATGAATGGATAGCGTGAAGAATAAATAAAAAGCACAAGGGCCACGAGTTACATAATTTGTTTTCTATGAATGGAGCTAGTTAGAAGAACTTCGGATGTGTTTGGTTGGTCAAAAAAAATCCATGAACTGAAAATATACATCAGGTTAGATTTGCTGGTTCGTAAAAATATCACCAATTAACCAGTTGATGATCCATTTCTTGTGATCTTTATCGTTAGTAAATAAATTAAAATTATTAGTATGTTATATTATTACTTAGTAATTATGATCGTAGAATTAGTTATTATAAGTGCTAATGCACTGATTTATGCATGTTTCATATGCTAATTAGGTTATTAGTGGTGCTAATTAACCTATTTATTTTAAATTAGTGATTATCTTGTCAAAACTAGTATTAGTGAATATTTATTAGTGTCCAAATAATTGTTATTATTTATAAATAATTAATATAATTAGTTAACTATTCTAATCTCATCTATTTTCATCCATCCAACTAAACAGAAAAATACTTCGTCCCAACAACTCAACCAAATATGTATCATAGATATTCTTATTCCAATATCCATGGATCGTTATATCCTGTCCAACCTGTTTCTCAACCAAACGCACTCTTCCTGGATGGAGTCGTGGTTCCTCGCTGGCGCGCTCTTTCTTCCACCTAATGTCCAATAAGATTTCACCTAGACTAGACTATCGATTTAGAAACAATCGGAGACGCCCTAAATAAATAATGAAAGCTGAGTATCTTGCACTATTATAGACTTATTACTAGTCAGAAGTCTCCATTGGCGAGCTCGCTCGACATATGATGGGTGTAGAACAGGCCGTGTACAAGTCTACGTATTAGACAGCAGGATAGAAGATTTGCATTGAAGCAGACGAAGAAGAGTATTGGTAAAATAATAATCTTCTTCCCCGGCCCCACCATATCCTTTTGCATGCATGTTCTCTTAACTTGCTTGAGAATGGTATCACATACTCCATCCGTCCCAAAAAGAGTCATTCTCGCTTTCTAAAAAGTCAACAGAATTCAACTTTGACCAACTATATTTTACAAAATATTAATATTTATAGCATATATTTTCTAAAACTTTAGTCAAAGTTGAGAAAGTTTGACCTGCACGATTCTCGTAGCGACTCTTTTTTTGGGACGGAAGGAGTATTTTATTGTGTCCTGTTGATGTTACCACGTGCCCTGTTTGCAAATCGGTAGAGGTTTCTTGCACAAAGCGATACGATAGAGGTCTCACCACGTGCCCTGTTGGCTGTTGCAAATCTTAGCCACCGCGCAAGCAGGCCAGAAACTGTGTCCTCAAATGTTCCTTGAAGTACTGTATTATTCAAACTATTTAGTGTGTTTGTTGCCTGACATATTCTTTGTGGCCAGTTATGTGTATAAGCCGGCGAAAAATAATTTTGTATTTGGACCACTTAATAAATAATTAAACCATTTGATTCTTCTTAACCACTGATGGAGGTGGCATCTGCATGATGTGTTCTTAACCACTGAGGGGAATCCAAACCTAGGCATCTACGTACGGCTGGATTGTTATTAGCTGATATATATGTTGAGCTGAGAAGCCTCGCCGAAGCAGCTGGCAGCGCGCGGCTGTGGTCATCGCCGCTGGTGGTAGCTATAGCGTCGGCGACGACCTTTCGCCACGGCGTCCTTGACCGGCTGCTCCTCCTAGTCGATTCCCGGCGACTACGACACCAACGAGAGGACAAGAGAACTACGTACTACGGTAGTACTCCTTCCATCTCAAATTATAATAAATTTCAAAAATATTAAAAAGTTAAATTATCTTAAGTTTAATTAATAATTATAGAGAAAACTATACAGATTTATAACATTAAATAGACGTACACATATAATTGATAACAAATCTAATAACACTTAGTTGATATCATTAGTTAAAAGTTTAAAATACTTTGACTCTCTAAGATTTTTCGAATATCTTGTAATTTAGAGTAGAAGGAGTAGTACAGTAGTGTCACACGCTACGTCAAAATGGATTTATAAATAGCAGCCCTGTTTTACTATAGGGGCGGAGAATGAGAAGGAAATCAACAACTTTTCACATGTAGTGTCGCTGTCAGTCTCACGTACGCGCGCATGTTTTGTTCATTTATATTCTCTTGGCCGTGCGGCGCCACGCAGTCAATCAGTAATGCCAGCTGCCCTTAGCTAATTAGCATGCGTCTAGGAAGAGTACAGTAGATGCCAACTTAGCTAATTGGCACCTCAATTTTCAAGGGGTTTTACTTTCCAGGGAATCTTGTTGGATTTTACATAAACTAACTGCTATAGCGCCGTAGATCCAAATGGATGCATGCATTGCACTACTTCATTAGTCAATGATAGATTCATGGGGCCCGACCGTTATGTTGCTTTCTTACTTGGTTATTACCTGGTGCACGCCATCTACCTCCTCGGATCCGTCCTATAAAACGTGTGTCAACTATAGGGTTTGTACTGCTTCAATAAATTAACTTTCTTAAATTTAACTAAAATTATAGAAAATACTAGCAACATTTGTATATGGTTTATTATAAAAATATATCCAATGTTTCATATAATAATGTTAATTATGTACTAGAAATATATTTAATGATTTATCTATCTATTTACAAAGTGAAGGACGTGCATCTCCACCATGCCTATCTAGCTTGCATCTCCACCATGCATATCTATCTATTCATGATTTCAACTAACAACAATAGACACGATATTATCACTGTCGGTTCAAGCCATGAAATGATAGTGATAATTCACATATAACTGTTAGATTATGGTTTGAACCGATAATGATAGATGTTTTGCATAAAAAAAAATCTTAACTTCTCATATAGGATCAAATTAAGATAAATTTTATATAAAAATTGTAAAGTTTAAAGAAATCTAAAGTTTTATAGTTGACAACTTTTTAACTTTGTTTGCACGTTCAAATATTTAATACTCCCTCCATCCTAAACTATATGTCATTTCAAGAATCTTGGAGAGTTAAAATATCTCAAGTCACTATAGCAGGTCGCGGCTTCGCCGAGTGCCGCTTGCACTCGGCAAAGGCTGCGTTGCACTCGGCAAAGAGGCTCCGGCAAATCAGGAGCCGGCAAAGGCCTCTTTGTCGAGTGCCAAATCTCGGGCACTCGGCAAAAGGCTTCGCCGAGTGCCAACCCGGCACTCGGCAAAGATTTAACGCCGTCCATGGCAGGAGACTCCGTCTTTTTTTTTTCTGTGCCGAGTGCAACACTCGACAAAGAATTTTATTTAAAACCCTTTTCCGAGTGCTTCTGGCATCGCACTCGCAAAGAAAATATTTTTCTTTTTTAAAAAAATCTTTGCCGAGTGCTTTTGGCATGGCACTTCGAGAAAATCAGATTCTTTTTTTTTAAACAAATTCTTTGCCGGCACCTCTGGATTTATTTTTTTTGCTTTTCCACAACAATGCACATATATATTTATAAATAATTAAATGAAACCACAATTCAATGGCAATATATCACCAGCAACATTTATATATCACAAACGGCCAAATGTATATATCACAAACGACCAAATTTGTCTGAAATCCGTAATATATTACAAACCACAAGTTCAAATTTGAAATATTTGAAAAAATACAACAAAATTAAAAAAAACTATATATAGCAAAAAAAGTCAAACTTGCCCCAAATTTGAACATGTACTTTTAAATACTGTGGGAAGTCTTAAAAAATATTGGGTCAAAAAATATGAAAAAAAATTCTTTACCGAGTGCATTATCCTGTCACTCGGCAAAGTTAGCTCTTTGTCGAGTGCCAAACTCAGGGCTCGGCAATTTTTTTAAGTTTGACGGCGCGGTTGTTTCGGCCGTTAGGGAGGCATTTTTTTGCCGAGGCAATTCTTCACCGAGTGTTGCACTCGGCAAAGAGGGGCTTTGCCGAGTGCCGCTCTTTGCCGAGTGCTATGAATTCTGCGGCACTCGGCGAAGCCCCTCTTCGCCGAGTGCTTGGGCTCCAACACTCGGCAAAGATGGCCTTTGTCGAGTGCCTAATTTTCGGCACTCGGCAAAGCCCCAAGCACTCGGCGAAGAATCGTTCTCCCGTAGTGAGTTTGACCAAACTTATTTGATAATATAATAATATTTATGATGCTAACTAAGTATCATTAGATTCTTCAACAACTATATTTTTATAGTTTATCTATTTTATGTTACAAATCTTTATATTTTTTTATAATTTTGATCAAACTTGAAATGCTTTGACTCTATAAGATTCTTAGAATGACTTATAATATTTGAAATGGAGGGAGTATAAGTTTTTGGATGAGATTTGACATGATTAACAATATCAAAGGAGACAAAGTCAACATCGAAGTTGCAATACCTGATAAGATCTACGACTTTATAGTTAATTAAGAAATTTTTTTATGTGAGATTATTTTGAACGGTAAATATTTTTTTTTGAAACAACCGATTTGCTCGTCTTATCATTGATTAAGGAAGAGGTTCGAGGGTCAAGTGACCCCCTTACAATCACTACTGAAAACTTGAAATTCCCTGACCAAAGTCAGGCAAAACTGGAATTACTCTGTCGAGCCAGCCCTGACGGTATTTTTAATTTCCCTGAAGGTAAGTGCACCGTAAGAAATTTCATGACGATATTTTTATTTTTATGATGATACGTACATTTTCATGACGATATTTTTATTTTCTCTGATGGTAGTGCACCGTGAGGGAATTTGAAGTTTCCAGTAGTGAATGCGAGAGGCGCTACCACATACAAGAGACTGCTATAGTGGTTGAAAGCCCTAGGCTAAACTAATTACTCAGAGATAAATCACAATCTAAAAGGGGTCGGAGAAGTCTCCAGCCAACCATGGACAAAGAGAGCAAACATCCTTGACTTATATGGATGTTATATATGTCGTGTGTCTTGATTGTCTGAATATAATTATATTACATTGCTTACAGATTCACCACAAGGTGAGAATGGCCAGAGTGTGCGTAGCCTTGGTGCCTTCTTAGGTCACAACCTTGAGAATGTCAAATATATAGCATAATATAATATTTAAAATATGTATGTGTCGTATAGCTGAGCTGCTATATGCACTTGATGGAATAAAAGTTAAGGTCACTGGTTCAAATCCTGAAAAACACATATTTTCTTCTTACCACCTATCATTACAGTGACGGGGGTTGAGACCCCTCAATTCATTTGTCAATGATAGCGAGGAAAATATCCGGATATTTTTTGGAATGAAATTGATATTACTTCCATCGTAAGCTGTAATCAGTAGTGATCATTCAGAAAAATCAAGAAAGATGACGAGTTTTTGACATACCTATAACACAAAGGTCCTCGATGTCAAAACTTCAGTATGAACTGAACAGGGCCAGATAAATCTGAGTCTTTTTTGGAAATTACGAGGAAATCTACTAGACAAGGCGGTTACCATAAGACAGGAAACACACCTGACCGTTCGTTCTGTCCACGTACAATGTCGGGTCACTTCATCTGACTTTTAAATTTGTTCTCTTGCATATTTTCTACTGTCAATGCAAAAAAATGTCTGCCAGCTAGTAGTTCTCATGACTGGAAAAAACGAGCTAGTGATGAATTGCGTTATATTGGCATAGACTTCTCATGCATGACTGGAAGATTTTTTTACTTATTTTAGGAGGACTTATCTGGTCAGCTGACTTCCAAAATCTTGCACTTTTAATTTCCTCTTTTCTTGAGGGAGAGCATTTTATATTTTTCATTTAAAGCTTGTCCTTCGAATCAAATCGTTTCCTATTTAAGTTTTCATCACTGAGTTGTATGTAAAAAGAAAAGGTCAATGTAAAACTGCATACTTACCTGTAGCAAGATCACTTTATTTCATCCTTTTCGTAGTTTTTAAGGCTTTGTGTCCTATAGTAATTCTGCAATTGATTCATGTCATCTGTTCTATATATGTGAAAGAAAGTCTATATGGAAAATTGCATTATGTACCTTTGTGACAAATAAAATTTCTTTATTTATTTCTTGTCTTCATTTCTAATCCAGGGACCCAACACAGATAATTTAAGAAACACACTTCAGTGTCCCTAAAAAAGTGGGTCGTGTGTGTTGGTGCCTGGGCACAGATACACTTACCTATTGCACTATAAGGTCACTATGCAGTGCATGACTTAATTAAATGAGAAGTAAATCAATTATTGTAGGATAAAGGACTTAACCTTAGCTCAAGCAGTCCAGCAAGATTAAACTTTAAGAGCTAATAGTAATTCAAACAGGGCCTAAGTAACAGTAACTAATTAATATCGACTTTACCATAGCCCAAAACCTTTTATGCGATCATCACTCCACGAGTTATGTAATTTGAGCGCTCCACTGTTGCCAGTACGTGGAAATTATAAAGTGCCACACTGAATTATTATTTTTATTATCTCAATAGTTATTATTGCTATCTACATTTACTAGACTACTGCAAGTCTCCAAGAAAGCACTTTCGCAATCAAAAAGTTGTTTCAGAGTTATATATATGGAATTGTCATCCACCCATCTGCAACTTTTTTTTTGAAAGAGCTCTCATCGTCTACGCAACTTTATGTATTTTGGTCCAGTCGTCCCTAACATTTTTTGAACACCAAAAAAAGTTCTCCGAAAAGAAAAATAATTAACGGGAGGATTCGGAGTACTACTAATATATATCTTTGCAGGAGTAAATAAAAAGCACAAGGACCACGAGTTATACTTGCAATCATATATGATTTTGATTCTTAATTTGGATGGACTTAACTTCCTGGAGAAGTCGAAGCTGCTGTGTATATCTCATTCCAGTAGTAGGTACTATAGCTGTCTCAGGCAGGTCAGAGGACATGGACTGTTTTGCAATATTCTGGCCGAGAAAATATTGACCATTATGACATCTGCACTGTCGTTATTAATATGTAGACTTCTTCCGATCCATATTGAAAGATGAGTAGCTTGCGCACAATCTATGACTGACTAGTCAATAGTCTCCATTGACCACACGAGCTAGCTAGTTTGCTGCTCGGTACGGTGTAGACAGGTCTACAAGTCTACATATACACAATAACACATGGTACAAAGAAGAATTTGAGGCCCTATTATCGACCTGACTTATGAGTTATGGTATATAGTTTTTTCTCTCGTAAACATGCGTCGGCTTATCACTGTATAGGCCTGACTTATCAGTTATATATAGTATATAGTTTTTCTTTCATAACAAAATAAAATGAGTCGATTTATCACTACATCGACGACGAAGAGTATGGGTGGTCAAGCTTCCACGGCCGGCCCCATCCTTTAATTTTGCATCATCCATGTTTCTCTCAATTGCTTGAGAAATGCCATCAGCTGTGGGTCGGTCAGTAGCTAGCTAGGGTTTCGATCAGTTATGTTTACTTTTATTTACCGCAATACGAATCGTTGAATCATCGGTGCTATGCGCACATGATCGATGGCGTACGTGGTGCACAGAGACATGTATGCAGTCGTCCCAACCGGGATGGTTCTTATGCAGCTTCCTTTTTATGAATTTATATGGTACGTCGTACTCCAGTTTTCTATTGCTTACTGTCTGGTAGCTATATCTTAGGAAATACATGCATGCATGTATAGCTAGCTAGCTAGGTTAATTATGTTGCATTGATCAAAACTGTAGCATAGCTAGGGTTTCTTGCGCAAAGCGACACAATAGAGGTCTGGTCTCAATGTCGATCTGATCATCACGTGCCCTTGTGCAGATCTCAGGCGCCACGAACGGCGCGCGCTAGAAATTGTACACGTCGTCCGCCTTGTCAAATGTTCCTGTGAAATATTCAAATTATAATGTTCTGTTGCCTCACTTGTTCTTTGTTCTGGTCAGTTAATATATATATATATATATATATATATATATATATATATATATATATATATATATATATATATATATATGTAAGCTAGCCAATTGGACTACGCAACAAATAAACCATTTGATTCTTCTCAACGACTACGTACTGATCGAGCTAGCTAGGCAGCAGGTGGCATCTACACTACATGTTGTAAGACCGGCTTATGCATAAAACTGTAATAATTAAGAAGGGAGCACATAACATATATGCACATCAAAGAGGCGCAGTATGACTAGCTAAATGGCTTGTTTAATTGACAATGATTAATTAATGACCACCAAGAGATGATGACAAATTATTAAGATAGAAAACATGCAAGTATAATGACACTGACAGCATGTGTAAGTATAATGTTTAGGATGGAAAACATGTTGCAATAATGATTAGTTAACACACACCTGAATAATCATACAAATTGGCTATATGGGGCGGTCACGCTGAAATATTTGATCCCTTGCTGTTGAAGAAAATTGTGCCTGGCCGGTATGGTGTGGTTGGTTTAAATGTATGATTCTCTCTTATTTTGCGTACGTAAGCGAATAGCCAGCTTTGCCGGATTTTCTTCGGGTCATTTCTCACGTACGGAGTAGATCTTTGCGGCAGAGTATATTGTACTTTTACGTAGACTGCACCGAATAATGCCAATAAGCCGTGGATACACAATACAAGTTCAAGTGTTCAACTAGTTTCTTGGATGATATGCTCCCCGGCCTCGTCTCATAATTAAGTCGGGATCGTTTAAGACCAAGGAGGCCTCTCCGTTACCGTGGTTGCTTGCCATTTAATCGCCCGTTGGAAACCTAATTAATTACCCAGCTCTGTTTCGTTTTCCCAACGTAAGCATGTCTAACGCCACAGAAAACTCCGTTAACAACGCGCCATCTATCATCCGTGCGATCTAAAAACTTCTGTCATCCACGTGAGCGGCGGAAAACTCATTCATCTTCATGAGAATGAAAATTTGTCCGCACACGCGAACTGATCACAGATGATCAGTTGGCTAGATGGTGGAACCTGCTTAACAGTGCTATTCTTTCAGTGGTAAGCGATGTCTCCGTCGACAGCGAGACGTATGTGTAGTGACCGTGAATTTCAAGATTAGAAGAAATCTATAGTGAGTTCGTGAATTTTAACATCTATAACTGTCATCGTTATACTGTGCAAAAATTTGAAACTTCTAAAAATAACCACGCCCTTTTTCTTTGCCCGCCACAAACATGGCCTATATAAGCTGCTATGGAGGCCATTTGAAGGACCGAGAATGGCGACTAGAGGGGGGAGGGGTGAATGGGAGCCAAATCAAATTTCTTCTCACACTTGACCCTTGTCCCAAAATCACGCCCGAAACTTGACCTCGGAAGAAACGATTCGCACACGACCTAACAAGTAGGTGGACACCTTAGGAAGACCCCTAAAGGTGCAACGGAGCGGTCGGAGAAGACGAAGAACGATCGAAGCCACAGACTCGAAACCGATACACCGAGAGAGGTACTCTCAACTCCTAAAGAGAAGAGGCAAGAGCACACCTAAAAATACTTATGAGAACTGGTCTCAAAAGTACCTAATCATGTTCCTTACGTGAATACGAATCCAACGCAACAAACGGAACTTGATTCGGAGTCCGGACGAGAGAGATACGGGAAAAACAGCGAAGCAGTTTTCACGGACTGTCCGCGGGTGAGGCCCGGACTGTCCGCCGGCAAAGCCGAAAATGCCGAACAGAAGGTCCAGAAACTGTGTTTCTTAGCGGATTTAAACTGCGGACAGTCCGCGAAAAATCCCGGACAGTTCGCCGACAAAACTCAGAAAGTCACCCCGAGGAGCTGTTTTGCAGCCCCGACTCTCGGACTGTCCGGGAATAAACCCCGGACTGTCCGCGGTTCGCTGGACAAACGCGATTTGGGGGCGATTTTGAATCGTCTCTCCCCCAAATCTTCCCAAATCACTACCAAATATTCACCAATAGCAACCAAACTTTGTAGGCATGATCCTAGTGCTATGGAGGAGCTATCCCGAAGAAATCATCGCTCAATTTAGTGTGAGTAAACGGGAATAAAAGGATTTCGGGAAAAAGCTCAAGAACGAAGAACTCGAGAAAGAATTTGCCCGATCTAAGTGCTCAAAATGTTTGGGGTAAAACCCTTCAATGCAAATGATCTTCTCAAGTTCCCGCACAACTTGGTTCAAACGGAATCGCAAGAAACGCTCTCAATCAAAAGTTCTCATCTCAAGAACAAAGAGGATTAGAGAGGAGCAAAAAGCGATTAGCGAAGAACACAAGCAAATGAGACACAAATCACGAAATCAAAGCCACCATGGCTTATGGAGGGTAAGGCCTCCGATTCCCGAATCAAAAGCGTATACAAATGTTTCATGAATCGATCGCAAATCAATTCATGGACCTCTACAAGCAAGAACTAGAGAGAGGGTAGAGAGAGAGAGTGGAGAGGGAGGAAATGAGAGAGGTGAAAAGAGGTAGGATGCTTAGAGAAACCATCATCCTTATTAATGGGATCTATTTGGACATTTCCAAATAGCCCCCTGATACATGAGAGAACTACCTAGTCCTAAGACACTGTAGTCTAACTCTCCCGCAACTCCAGTTTCATCTTCATTGGGACGGCCCCGCTTCCTACCCGGACTTGCCGTCGCCTCGATGCAACCTCCAGGATTCCGCCACGTGCCGTCGTCGCTTCCTCGGAAGCTCAACCCGGGTTTTGAGGCCCAAACCCGCGAAACCCGCCACCGGTAGCTTTCGGCTCAACTACCGAACCCCGAGTTTTGAGTCCCAAACTCAGAAACCGCCCACTGATGGTTTTGCGGCCCAAACCACCAAACCGCTCGACACGTGTCACCTTGTCCTCGCCCGGCGCGGCTCCGAGTCCCCTGAGCCTTCCGCTCGACTCGCTCGCCCACCGTTTTGACTTAGTCAACATGGTATACCTCCATGTCTTTTTGCACTCGCCGGTGCCAAGTACTAGCCACCACAGCTAGTCCTCCGGCGCCCATGGTCCCTCGGTCCGAGCCCCGCTTCCGCCGTTCACCGCTATCAGTCCATCGGCACGGCACGCCTTTACTCGACCTTCACCACGCCATTGACCACTGTCTCCGGGCCTAACACCGGCACACCACAAGTCGATAGACATGTTGCACACTCCACTCAAACACAACACAACTCACACAACTCCTCCGGTTAGCCGTTAGATAATCATGCACATATGCAAATATGACTCACCCGGAAAAGCTTCAACCTGTCGGTGTCTAAAATGGTGGGGTCTAGACAGCCAACGAGTAAATTTCTAAGCATGTTGGAGTTCGGATGGTTACGCTCGGAGGACACAAGATTTATACTGGTTCAAGCACGAACGCCCTATGTCCAGTTTGCGGTGGAGTCATGTTACCGAGCGTGGAGAGCTCGTAGAGGGGAGCTACAAGCTGTGGAGAGAGGGAAGCTGGTTCCCAGGTCTCGTGCGTATAGGTTCTTGATTCTGGTGAGAGCTCGCGTGAATGCGAGTGTGAGTCATGTGGACTCTGAGAATGTCGAGACAGTGAGACTGGAGGTCCATTCTCTCCCTTTATACATAGGGAGAGATGGAGGATTACAGTAGAGAGGGAGAGAGAAAAACGTGGGCCCGGATGAGACTGTCGACTCAGGAGTGCTTTAGCTTATGTTCGCCTTTCTTGCTGGGGAAGATTACGCCTATAGGCACACCGTCCGGGCCCTGTTCGTCCTTGATGGAGCTGTAGCCATGCACCCCATGACCAGGAACACTGTCGTTCCCTGCCTTGGGTATGGGCGGGGGTTGGCAGCACAGGGCCAGACACCCCCGCGTTCTGTCGTACAGGGCTGAGAGCGCCTTAATCCTTGTGCAAGCGTTCGTCAGAGGTATGGCTCGGTGATGGTGAACGTCAGTCGTTGGTTAGGTCACACAGGACCTTGTACCGTAGGGAGGACAGGGGCAGGCATGGCGGTTCACGCCTCGGAGCCCCATCCCTAAGGACGAGGGGTACTGTGGACCTTTTGACCATAGGCCAGGACGCCACGGGCCGGTTGTGGCAACGACTCCTCCGAGGGTAGATGGCGTCACGGCTGACGTCGCCCTGGCTCGGGCGAGGCGGGAGAGCCCCCGAGGGTGGATGACGTCTCGGTGACGTCACCCGAGCTCGGGCGAGGCGGAGGATCCTCCGAGGGAGAGGTGCCTGTCTTGGTTGGTCGGAGGCGTGGAGGCCCCCCGTGGGTCGGTGACGTCACCCCCGCTCGGGCGAGGCGGAGAGCCCCTGAGGGTGATTTTGTTTTTGCGAAGTGCGATGTTTAGGGTACCCTATTCTCAGGTATCCGACAGTAGCCCCGAGCCTGCGATGTAGTTACGGACTACACCGGAGGCTTCCCGAGAGCGCTTATGATATTTGGCTTGGTTTTTTGGATTCTGGTGGGTGCGCACGAGCGCACCCTCCAGGTGTAGCCCCCGAGGCCTTAGGAGGATGAGTTTTCCTCCTAAGGGATTATCCGGTAGACTTGTATGGTGCTCGACCCTTTGCCCCCCCATGAGGTAGTGAGGAAGGGAGAGGACCGCTCCGTACGTCGAAGCTAGAGCTTTGCTTGCCCGTCTGCCCTGCCACGAGGTGCACTATTGGACCTAGGCTGACGCGCTTTGAAATGACGAATCGGCACTGCGCTATGCTGTCTTTTGGCCAGTACGGACGGCTGACTGGTCGAAGTCGCGTTGTCGGCATCGAGGTCTGACTGCGCCCCCCTATAGCCCGAAAGTGGACGTGCCGTGTTTTTCCCATTCGAGGGGTGGTGCCAGAGCACCGCTCGCTCAGTGGTCAAAACTTCGAGCGGCGCGCCCTGGTCCTACCATCTGCTTGGCCATTTATAGCCCCGCCACACCCTCCTGAACTGGGTACCGACGTACAGTGCGATCTGGTCGGGAGGCGAGTGTTGTAGCTTCACGGGCTTGCTGCCACGTGAGTGCCCTGGTGGGCTATAAATAGGGGCGTCCGCCTGCGAGGAGATACAACCTCACAGCATGGCCTGCCCCATCTTCTCCCTCCGGGGCCTCGTCGGAGGAACCCCTGAGCCACCCTGGCGTGCGGCCCTCTGAGAGCAACACCGGATCGAGAGGAAGTTCTGCGTAGGGAGCGTCGTTGTCTCGTTTTGTTGGTCGGGAGAGATCGAGGGGAGTTCTGCGGCGTGCGCAGCTCTTCCTCGTCATCTTGTCCCACCGGGCGGTGGCGCTTCCTCATCGTCTCCCTTCGCAGGGGCCAAGGATGCGTCTACTGGAAAGGCTGTGTGGTCCGCCCGCGCAGCCTTCTAAGCCAGACATTCCTTGGGCCTGCTAGTGGCGACGCCACTGTTGGGAGACAGCGGACCTGGTTGCGTCCGGGTGAGGACGTAATGGTGCCGTCCTCCAAGGCCCTATAAATCAGGCAGGGATCACCCGTTCACGCGCATGGGTTTGTCCTGATCACCTGTGTAAGCACTGGTGCTGCATGCCTGACTGAGCTTTGTGGTGGCAGCCCTGAACGCCCATCGGTGCTGGTGAATGCCCTCCCAGAGCGGGCGGGGCGTGTCATCGGAACGATGGGTATTCCTTGGTGTGACGCTCGAAGCGTTACCAAGAAAATGCTTGACCAACTCGTCATGCATTTGTCTGGGCGCGCAGCCGGCCGCGCAAGTCTTTTGGTGGTGGTGGTGGTGCTGTTGCTGCCCCGTCCCGGGAGACGAAACAATGGTAGTTGGCTCGTTGGGCGTTCGCCTGATAGGCAGCCCTCGGAGCGGTGTTTCCGGTGTGCGCAGGGCATTAGATGCTTGCCCTATTTTTCTTCCCTTTGGCCCTTGGCCGGGATCCCCCTTCAGTCCACCTTGTAATTGTTCTGATGTTTGATGATCTGGTTTGGCCCTCGTGGCACCTGAAAAGTATGTAACCTTCACAAGGATTAGTGTATAAAAATGTAATGTTCGTTTGGCATTTTACCTGCGCGGACCTCTAACGTGTGAGGTTTATGCGTCCGCCTTTTCTCACCTGGCTACGAGAACCGTGGTGATGTGCGATGCCAGCCCCCGAGTCTCTGCCCGGAGCAAAGAAATCATCTCGGGATCGTATCGTCTTTTATGCGTTCCCCGCGCATTTCTCCGCGAGAAGGGGGAATGTGAGCCGAACCATGCTATCCTCGAGGAGGACGAACCATGGATGCCCATCGAGCTGATATCGGGAAAATCTGAGTGGGGTGTTGGTTCCCGTTCGATAGGGTTCCGACTAGTGGCCCATGTCGTGGCTGACCCTAGATCGGTTTCATCTAGTAGCCGGGTCCGTTCGATAGGTCCCAGGGGCCTGTTGCCTTCCTTTGGAGGAATACCATGAACCAATCGTCCGCAAGGTCGGACTCAAATATGAAATCTGGGAATGACCTTAGCATTCGATTGCCAGGCTGATGACCGCTAGTGTGTCCATTCCCTATTCGCCCCTCACTCTGATGTCCTGAGTCGGCCGTTTCGAACCCCGCTTGGTCGGCCTCCGTATCTCTGGACCGTAGTGGGCCGTCGGGGGCGTCTATAGCCCTTATCCCTTCATCTTACCTGGGCCCGTAGGCCGTCCGTTGGTGGCAGTGCGTAGGCGTCCATCCGATCTTTTGCACACGTCGGCCGAGCTAGGTCGGAGGTCGGACTGAGCCCCGCTGCGCGCCGGGTAATTTTCGCCGGCTGCGCGCTCTCTGGCGTTCCTACGAACATCAGAGAGAAGAAAAAACAACCCTATGGTCTAAGGGGAAGTACTTAGGGATAGAAGCGATGTAGCTTTTCGATGTTCCAGGCATTGGAGAAGACCTGGCCGTCAGGCCCTATGGTGGCGATCTTGTAACTTCCGGGACGGAGGACCTCCACCATGACGTATGGCCCTTCCCATGGCGGTGTGAGCGTGTGCTTGTCCTTGTTGCTCTGCTTGAGTCGGAGCACCAGGTCGCCGACGTTGAACTCGCGCTTTCGGACGCGACAGTCATGGTATCTCCTCAGGGCCTGCTGGTATTTTGCCGAATGTAGAAGGGCGATATCCCTTGCTTCGTCTAGCTGGTCCACGACGTCCTCCATGTTTGCCTGGTTGCCTTCTTCGTCATAGGCCTTTACCCGTGGCGAACCGTATTCTAGGTCGGTCGGGAGCACGACCTCCACCCCGTAGAGCATGAAGAAGGGTGAAAAGCCAGTGGCTCTGCTTTGGGTCGTCCTGAGGCTCCAGAGGACGGCTCGAAGCTCCGTGACCCAACGGCCTCCGAACTTTTTTAGCCGATTGAAGATTCTCGGTTTTAGCCCGTGTAAGATCACCCCGTTAGCGCGCTCGACCTGCCCATTCGTTTGGGGGTGCGCGACAGCCGCCCAGTGTACATGGATCTGGCTTCTGTCACAGAAGTCCAGGAACCTTTTCCCTGTGAACTGGGCCCCATTATCGGTGATGATCGTGTTAGGGACTCCAGACCGATATATTATGTCCGTGAAGAAAAGGATAGCCTGCTCCGACTTGATCTGGGCGAGGGGGCGTGCCTCAATCCATTTTGAAAATTTTTCGATGGCGACGAGCAAGTGGTCGAAGTCCCCGGGCGCCCTGTGTAGGGGTCCCACCAGGTCCAAACCCTAGACCGCGAAAGGCCACGTGAGAGGGATGGTCTGTAATGCTTGCGCGGGCAGGTGAGTCTTCTTGGCGTAGAACTGGCACCCTTCGCAGGCGCGCACTACCTTCGTGGCGTTTGCTACGGCCGTTGGGCAGTAGAAACCTTGGCGAAAAGCCTTACCGACGATTGTGCGGGGGGCCGTGTGGTGCCCGCAGTCTCCCGCGTGTATGTCCTCCAGCAGGCTCACACCCTGCTCGGTAGGGATGCAACGTTGCAAAATCCCTGTAGGGCTGCGCCTGTAGTGTTCTTGGTCGATAATGACGAAGGACTTAGCGCATCGAGCGATGCGGCGTGCCTTGTTCCTATCGTCTAGGAGACGCCCCCGAATTTACCAGTCCAGGATGGGAATCCTCCAATCGGGAAGGGGATCGTCGTCGCCGGTCGGTGCGTCATTCGCGCCGCCTTGTACTCCTTCAAAGTCCATGACCTCTGCCGTAGGCGTCTCTGGGGCCCCGGCCTCGGGGTCCGCGGGGCCAGGTGATGGACGGCTTGTGGAGGTCGCTGGCGAAGACCCTGGGTGGTACCGTGCCCCGACCGGAAGCCAGCTTCGCGAGTTCGTCCGCCGCTCGACTTGGTTGATTTCCAGGCCGTCAAATTTTTCTTCCAAACGGCGGACCGCTTGGCAGTACGCCGTCATCCTGGGGTCGTTGCAATTCGACTCCTTCATGACCTGTTCGACTACAAGCTGAGAGTCGCCTCACGCGTCGAGTCTCTTGATGCCCAGCTACGTGGCTATGTGTAGCCCGTTTACTAGGGCCTCGTATTCCGCGACGTTGTTAGACGCCGGGAAGAATATACGGATCATGTACTTGAGCTGGACTCCGAGCGGGGAGACGAAAACCAGGCCGGTGTCGACTCCGGTCTTCATTAGTGACCCATCGAAGTACATGACCCAAAACTCCTGGTTCTCCGCCGTCGATGGTAGCTGGATTTCGGTCCACTCGGCGACGAAATCTGCGAGAACCTGGGATTTGATGGCCGTCCGTGGTGCGTAGGAGATGAACTCCCCCCATGAGCTCGAGCCCCCACTTCGCCACCCACCCCGTAGCCTCGCGGCTCTGTATCACCTCCCCAAGAGGGTAGGATGATACAACGGTGACGTGATGGCCGTCGAAGTAATGTGCCACCTTTCTTCGCATGATGAGGACCGCGTAAAGGAGCTTCTGAATTTGAGGGTACCTGGTCTTAGTCTCGAATAATACTTCACTGATGAAGTACACCGGCCGTTGGACCTTTAGCGCGTGGCCCTCCTCCTCCCTTTCGACGACGATGACGGCTCTCACCACTTGAGTGGTAGCGGCAATGTATAGGAGGAGAGGCTCGCGTGGCGTCGGCGGGACGAGTATGGGTGCGCTCGTGAGAACCGCCTTGAGCTTGTCCAGGGCCTCCTGCGCTTCGGAGGTCCAGGTGAAGTGTTCGGTCTTCTTGAGAAGTCAGTAAAGAGGGAGGCCTCGTTTGCCGAGGCGCGAGATGAAGCGGCTCAGGGACGCGAGGCACCCCATGACCCGTTGTACCCCCTTCACGTTACGAATCACCCCCATACTTGCGATGGCAGAGATTTTATCGGGGTTGACCTCAATGCCACGCCGAGAGACAATGAAACCGAGGAGCATGCTGCACGACACCCCGAACACGCACTTCTCAGGGTTGAGCTTGATGCGCTTGAGTCTCATGGCCCCGAATGCTGTCTTGAGATCAGTGATCATGGTTTCCGTTCGTTTGGATTTTACCACAATGTCGTCCACATATGCCTTGACGGTCCTCCCGATGAGTTCCCCAAAAACCGAGCGCATGCACCGCTGGTACATGGCTCCCGCGTTTCTGAGGCCGAATGGCATAGTGACGTAGCAAAAAGAGCCATACGGCGTGATGAAGGATGTCGCGAGCTGGTCAGACTCCTTCATCTGAATTTGATGGTAACTGGAGTACGCATCAAGGAAAGAAAGCGTCTCGCACCCCGAGGTGGAATCAACGATCTGATCGATGCGCGACAGGGGATATGGATCCTTGCCGCATGCCTTGTTCAGGCTGGTGTAATCTACACACATTCTCCATTTCCCGCTCTTCTTCTTAACCAGTACTGGATTAGATAGCCATTCGGGATGGAATACCTCTTTGATGAAACCATCCGCCGAAAGCTTGTGGAGCTCTTCGCCGATGGCTCGTCGCTTCTCCTCGTCGAAACAGCATAGGCGCTGTTTCACCAGTCGGGCGTCGGGCCGGATCATCAACGTGTGCTCGGCTACGTCCCTTGGTATGCCCAGAACATCCGCAGGGCTCCACGCAAACATGTCGTCGTTTGCGCGGAGAAATTCGGCGAGTGCCGATTCCTGCTCCGGAGCCAAGGAGGCGTTGATGCGTAGTACTTGGCCATCCATCTTGGACGGGTCGAGGGGGATTTCCTTTACCCCCTCGAGGAGGGTGAAGTTCCCCACGCCCCTGGAGTTGAACCTCTCGTCACTCGCGGCTTCGGCCGCCGCCGCCAACTCCGAGCATCGTACCTCGGCCATGGCGTTCTCGCAACTGTCCACGTCGCATTGGTATGCTTCCGCAAGCTCGGAGGTGACCGTGATGACTCCATGCGGTCTCGGCATCTTGAGCTTGAGGTAGGTGTAGTTGGGGATGGCCATGAACTTCGCATAACACGGCCCCCCCAACACCGCGTGGTATGCCGCGCGATAGTGTGCGACCTCGAAGGTGAGAAGCTCACTTTGGAAGTTATTTGACTCCCCGAATGTCACGAGCAAGTCGATCTGCCCTATGGGCAGGGCTGGTTTTCCGGGGACGATTCCTAGGAAGGGAACCCCCTCCGGCCGTAGTTTCTTCCTAGGTACCTTTAGGGCCTCGAAGGCGTTGTAAAACATGATGTTGAGGTCACTGCCCCCGTCCATCAGTACCTTAGTGAAGCGCACATTCCCTATGATCGGGTCCACGACGAGTGGGTAACGACCCGGGTGGGGCATGTGGCTTGGGTGATCGTCTCGCCCGAACATGATGTCGGACTTTGACCAGTCGAGGAAGGCCGGAGTTGCCGGGGCGGCCGCGAAGACTTCGCGCCGCTCCCGCTTCTGTTGGCGCTTGCAACCGTAGGCCTCCGAGCCCCCAAATATCATGAGGCACTTGTTGACGTGAGGGTAGGAGTCTTCGTGACCCCCGTCCCCGTCTTGGCCTTTCGACTGCTTCGGCTCGTCCTTGTCAGGGACGGCCTTGAAGTACCTAGCCATCATGTCACACTGCTGGAGTGTGTGCTTGACCGACCCATTAAGATATGGGCATGGCTTGGTGAGCATGTCGTCGAACTTGCCCCCCTTCTTTCTGCCATGGGGACGGGAAGTCTTGCGATCCGCCGCCGCGACCACATTGTCGCCGCCGCCACGCTGCGGCCTGCCCTTCTTTTTGTTCCTGTTCTGGGCGCGGTTGGAGCCGCCTTTGCCGGCGTCCCCCACTTCCTTGACCTTCCCCTTTTCGGGGTGGAAGATTGCACCGACTGCCTCTTCGCTTGAAGCGTAGCTTGTGGCGATGTCGAGGAGTCGCTCGGTTGTGCGAGGGTTGCTGCGGCCCAACTCGTGGACCAATTGCTTGCAGGTGGTGCCTGCAAGGAACGCCCCAACCATGTCCGCGTCGGCTGCAGTCGGGAGCTTTGTGCACTGCTGGGAGAAGCGATGGATGTAGTCATGGAGGGACTCGTCAGTCTTCTGCCTGCAGCTGCGGAGGTCCCAGGGGTTCCCTAGGCATGTGTAGGTTCCCTGGAAATTCTCGACGAAGGCCTATCGCAGGGAACTCCACCCATTGATGGTGTTGGAGGGTAGGTGCTCGAGCCATGTGCGGGTCGAGTCTGAGAGGTGGAGAGGCAAGTTGTGGATGATGAACTCGTCGTCGTCCGTGCCGCTGGCCTGGCAGGCGAGGCAATAGTCATCGAGCCAGAGTCTGGGGTTCGTCTCCCCGGAGTACTGGACGGTGTTGGCTGGCTGTCAGAAACGCTGCGGGAACGGGGCACGGCGGATGCAGCGAATATAGGCCAGTGGGCCCGGTGACTCTGGCGAGAGGGACCGATACTCCCCGTTGTCGTATCGGCCGCCACGACGGACGTGGTAGCCCCTGCTCGTGCCGTCCTACTTGGCGTGCTTGCGTGCGTCGAGCGTGTCACGCACGTCGCGTTTGTCGCCTACGCGGGCGTGAATCGTCGAACATCAACGCTCACCCGACGCGGGATCCTGGTGAACTGAGCCCTCGCAGTCGTTGGGCGCCGGGTCAACCTGATGACTGGGGTTAAGCCCGCGCCTCCGCGACGCGGAGCTCTCGGCCTGCTGAACCGCGGCGCGCCCCAGGAGAGACCTCAACTCTTCGTGAGCGAGCTTCCCCTCGGGAGTGTCTGGGACCGGGAGTTGCGGAGTAGCATCGCTGCTGCCGTGATGTTCTGACTTGCCCACGCGAACTGCGGCGGGTCATGCTCATCGTTGATGATGCGCTGATGCACCGCTCGGGCCTCCCTACGAGTGTGGGGCTCTCCGGGGGCCCTGGTAGTTTCGTGCTCGAGCTGCTCGCGCTCGAACGTTACTCGTCGCCGCCCTTCCGCGAGCTTCCGCTCCATGTCGCGGAGTTCTTCCAGGTAGCGCCATTGAGCATCCGAGGATTGGGGGTCGCCCCGCGGGGCGGGTGCCGGTGACCTTGCCCTGTCGACGGGATTGTGGACACCATCGCCGTCGTCGTCCCCATCCTCAATGAGGCTGGGATCGACAGCGGCTCCAGGTGACGGTGGCTCGCACATGAAGCACTCGCGGAAACAGCCCGCGCCGTGGCTGCTCGAGCCAGATTCGAGCAAGTAATTGCTGGCGTGCAGGAAACCATAAAAAGCCTCCTTACCCCCCAGACCTTCGAAGTCCAGGGGCTCCCAGGGGTCGACGCTGTCGCGGCTGAAGCCGGTGTAGGAGGTGGCCTCCGAACTTGTGAGGAGGTCGGAGGCGGACCGGGATGATGGGCTGCAAGCCCGATGCACGTCTCCTCCACGGGGTCGGCACGGAAACCCGCGACCACCGCCTCTAAGTACGACGCGGTGGCATTCCGCATGCCGTGCGGTAGCACCCTTGTGAAGGGCGCATTGATGAGCCCAGGGGAGAGCGGCCGTCCTCCCGCGAGCTACGCCGTCACGTTGGCAAACGCGAAGTAGAGGTTGTGCAGGGACCCCTGGGTTGGCTGGGGACCGATCAGGGTGTCGAGCTGACGCTCGAACTCGCGGTAGTCGGCTCGCGGGATGGTTGTCCCTCGAGCGGTTTGCCCCTCAGAAGGAGGCAAGCCGAGGTGGACCATGGACGCCGAGATGGCGTCCACGGCTACCTCAGAGGATGTCATGGGGCAACGAAGGACCAGGTCGGCCCCCTGCCCATGGCACTGGAAGTCCAGGCTACCAAATCGAACGATGGAGCCTGGCGAGAAATCAACACGGCGACTAGCCATCCGAAACTCGAAAATACGGGTGACACGACAAGTCCCCCTACCTGGCTTGCCAACTGTCGGTGTTTAAAATGGCAGGGTCTAGACAACCAACGAGTAAATTTCTAAGCGTGTCGGAGTTCGGATGGTTACGCTCAGAGGACACAAGATTTATACTGGTTCAGGCACGAACGCCCTACGTCCAGTTTGCGGCGGAGTCGTGTTACCGAGCGTGGAGAGCTCGTAGAGGGGAGCTACAAGCTATGGAGAGAGGGAAGCTGGTTCCCAGGTCTCGTGCGTATAGGTTCTTGGTTCTGGTGAGAGCTCACGTGAATGCGAGTGTGAGCGTGTGTGTGTGAGTCGTGTGGACTCTGAGAATGTCGAGAGAGAGAGACTGGAGGTCCATTCTCCCCCTTTATACATAGGGAGAGATGGAGGATTACATTAGAGAGGGAGAGAGAGAGAAACGTGGGTCCGGTCGAGACTGTCGACTCGGGAGTGCTTTAGCTTCTGTTCGCCTTTCTTGCCGGGGAAGATTACGCCTGTAGGCACGCCGTCCGGGCCCTGTTCGTCCTTGATGGAGCTGTAGCCATACGCCCCATGACCGGGAACACTGCCGTTCCCTGCCTTGGGTATGGGCGGGGGTTGGCAGCACAGGGCCAGGCACCCCCGCGTTCTGTCGTACAGGGCTGAGAGCGCCCTAATCCCTGTGCAAGCGTCCATCGGAGGTATGACTCGGGGATGGTGAACATCAGTCGTTGGTTAGGTCGCACAAGACCTTGTACCATAGGGAGGACAAGGGCAGGCATGGCGGTTCACGCCTCGGAGCCCCATCCCTAAGGACGAGGGGTACTGTGGACCTTTTGACCATAGGTCAGGACGCCACGGGCCGGTTGTGGCAACGACTCCTCCGAGGGTAGACGACGTCACGGCTGACGTCGCCCTGGCTCGGGCGAGGCGGGAGAGCCCCCGAGGGTGGATGACATCTCCGCGACGTCACCCGAGCTCGGGCGAGGCGGAAGATCCTCCGAGGGAGCGGTGGCTGTCTTGGTTGGTCAGAGGCGTGGAGGCCCCCCGTGGGTCGGTGGCGTCACCCCCGCTCGGGCAAGGCGGAGAGCCCCCGAGGGTGATTTTGTTTTTACGAAGTACAGTGTTTAGGGTACCCTATTCTCAGGTATCCGACACAACCCCTCAAGCTAGAGTCAACCATTCATCATAAAACTGAACATCATGGGCACTTATCAACCATGTGTTCGCAATCTCCCCCTTGATGAATGCATTGACTAACAAGAAAGCCAAAAAGGAAGGTTTGAAAGCAAAACCCCAAACCTCTCAACCTTGTGTTAATCATTCATCACAAAACTAAACAACATGGGCACTTATCAACCATGTGTTCGCAATCTCCCCCTTGATGAATGCATTAACCAACATTGAAGCCCAACAAAGGAGGTTTGAAGGCAAAACCAACAACTCTCATTCAATTTCCCAAAAGCCAAATAAAAGCAAACACAAGGCCACTTGAGATGAGAAAGGATCATGAAGGCTCCAAGGAAAAACTCTTGGTCCCCAAAGAAAGGGCAAAATCTCAACACAACCGAAGAGTCAAGAAACAAGAGCTTCAAGCAATCCCAAAAGCGCTCAAAGCCAATTCAAACAAGTGTCAAACAATCATCACAAGATAAACCAAGTTTATTAACAAGTGCCAAGGTTCTTATCAACTTGGTGCACATTCAAGAAACAAGAGCTTCAAGCAATCCCAAAAGCGCTCAAAGCCAATTCAAACAAGTGTCAAACAATCATCACAAGACAAACCAAGTTTCTTAACAAGTGCTAAGGTTCTTATCAACTTGGTGCACATTCTCCCCCTTGATGATTGAATTGACAATAACTAAGAAAAAAGATGGCTTGAGACACAAGGGCATTAGAAGATCCATGAAGAGATACAAAAGACCAAAATCTCATCCAAGTGATCAAAAGCTACACAAAGCCAAATGGGGTCACTTGAGAAAGCAAAATGCATCCAAAACTCGGTCCCCAAAGACATGGGCAACGGCTCGACGCAACCAAGCAAATCAAAGCTAGCCCTCAAGAAGAGGTAGAAACAGGCTCAACACCGCTAGCAAAGCTCAAGATACCGATCAAACCAAAAATGGCTCAAAATACCAATCGAAACCTGTCGGAGCCAACAAAGCAAGCTAGACCCTCCAGAAGAGGCAAAGGCTCAACACATCTAGCAAAAGTTCCCCCTGAACAAATGCACACTCACAAGATACCAAGAAGGATGAAAAAAGCCAAAAATGCAAGATATACATAAAGGCACATTTTTCTCCCCCTTGACTCACATCTATCTCCCCCTTAACTAAAGAAGGTGTGAAATGCATGCTTTCTCTCCCTTGTTACACATGAAGCTCATCAAGGCTCAAAACACAAGTTTTCGATCACAAAATCCATGAAATGCAAAATGAGTGCAAAAGCTTCATACATAGAGCTAAGACAATGAAAAGATGCTATAAGTGACGTGATCTTGTGAGAATAGGAAAAGCTCCAAGTGCCCAACAAAGACTCTAGTTGAGCTAAAGATCACTCTAGAAGCTAGTTTAGAGAAGTTTACATGTGTGAGCAGAGAAAGAGTATCACCACTGAAAGACAACTAAACATGGCATAAGAGATAAGATCGACCTTAAAACTGTCTCATGTATAGCGAGTAAACTATCCCTAGCAAAGCTCATACAACAAGCCAATGACCCAAACTGAATCAAAATTTTTATTTTTCAGAGTTTTGCAGCCAAAATCAGTTTTAGGCACATTACAAGTGTATGCGAGTGGTTGTAAGCAAAGTGAAGCCACTTATCAACCGGGTGAAGCCAAAGAGCTTAACACACCAGTTTCGGTCTTACACGACACCGCTCAAGTTCAACCCACATGGGAAGCAGTCTCGAACACACGGTGAAGTGCTCACAAATGCAAACCCAACTCGATCTTCTCAATTCACTATTCATAGAGCTACTTCATTTTAGATCAAGTTTAAGCATGGTGCTCAATGGAAGTGAATGAAACAATGAAGAGCCATAGTTACAAGCTATATACAAAACAACCAAAAGGGATCTTCATAAGCCTACACATGCTAGTGTCATTTCAGAGGTGACATATAGAATGAAATTCAGTTTTAAAGCTTTTCTAACTTAGCTCTATTACATATCAAAAGATCAAAGAGAGTCTAAGTTAAGCAATACCATAGACACATAAAGCACCTCAAACAGAGCATAGTTTCATTATATCAGCTATAGGTATGAAGCTCAAAATGAACTAGTCACAAATGCAATGAGATGCAGAATGCAAACTGTCACCAATAAAAAACTAAGAAACAAAAGAAAAGACAAATAAGAACCAAAAGAAGAACTAAACACACAAGGAGAAGGATAAAACCAAGCTGCAAGAAGGCACAAAAATCAAACCAACTCCCCTTGAAAGAAGCCAAACTCCCCCTCAACGAAAGACACCTAGCAAGAGAAGGCTAGGGAACACAAGATGTACAAAAACACAAGAAAAACAACTCCAACACCAAAAGAGGAAAGAAAAACTCAAAGGAGCAAAAGCAACCTAAAGACACGGCAAGCCCAAACAACAACCAAACTCTCAACACATGCTATAATGCACAATGATGATATCAATTTTGAGAATTTAAAAGCATGTAACATGATACCAATAAAAATGGCTAAAAGCTTGGGCTAGCAAACATATCAACAGGGTACAAGATACTATACAAGAGCTAGCAAAAATGAAACCTAATGAACACCATATCAGCTATACAATTTAAGCACAAGGTTGATCATGGCACAATGTTCATGAGGATCACACACTAACATGAAAAGTGGCTAATCCACCAAGACATACACAAAGCTAGCATGGCATATGATACAGAAGATAGAACATGCTAGACTAGATACAAAAACATGATACAAGTAAAACTATACAAGTGAGCACATGAACAACTATCTCATACCACAAGTAAGAAAACATAAAAGTACAAGGTATGTCAGTATATGATAGCTCACAAAGTGTGTAGATGTCACAATAAAGCACATGCATCTTGGAGGCCATTCCAACAGGGTGTAGAAACCATCAAGGCTTGATCAAGCACAAAAGATCAAGTTCCACTAAGCACATATTCTCCACCCCGCATCCCCATACCTACACACAAGAGGACAAATCCACCGAGTCTTGGATTCCGAAGGGTTAGCAAGCATATACTTGGGAACCCAAGACTTGGTCACATGTCTAAAAGAATCTATCAATTTATCATGTGGGTTAGCATGATGCAAATGTTGGTTCAAAAACATTTTTGAAACATCCTTGGAAGTGTTCCTCAAAAGGACAACTCGAGAAGGAGAACGAGTGTCATCAAGAGCCAAGAGGCAAGCATCTTCCAAGGTCTTAAAGGAAGAACCAATAGAAGCATCATGAGAAGCATGTTGTCGACCAACAAGAGAAGCACTAGAAGCATGTCCACAATAATGACCTACCCCACTAGAGAAGGAGTCATAAAGCCCATCAACAAATAATGACTTCTTACTAGGATCACAAGTCTCCATGCCATGAGAAGGGCAATGAACAACCAAAGTCCTAGAAGAACAAACTTGGCGCATGCGTTTGGCACACCGATAGCAAAACCTCTCTTGGTGCCCATCTTTCTCACAAAAAGAGCAATGGTACAAAGGCCTATTGGGAGGCATGGTTTGTGAAGACAAAATATCACTCTTCATCAAGTGAGAAATCCCTTGGGACTTAGAACAAGATGCATCAAAGCTCAACTTGCTGCCAACACTAGGAGCACACATGCCATGGAAAAGGCTACGTGGCTTCCTAAGAGCCTTAGCTCGAACACGCCGCTCATGCTTGACACTGCGAAAGAAAAAATCAAATGTATGTCCATCTTTCTTGCAAAAGGTGCAATGGAAGGTTGGTTTGGGAACCCGAGTTCCAAAAATGTGAGAAGCACCCTTGCCATGAGAAATCCCTTGGACATCATTTGAAGAAGCTACAAGCTTTGGACTAGCTATGGAAGAGCTATCCGAAGCCTTAGCACAAGTGTCATCATCTAAAGACTCACGCTTAGCACAAGAACTCAACTCCGGTTGCAAAGAAGCAATTTCAAAAACAACAACATCAGAGTTGCAAGAATTGTGAGAATCCAAAGACTTAGCACAAAGACTCTTGCATCTTTTGTCCAAAACCTGATTTTCAAACTTGAGGCAATCACAAGTACCACAAGGAGTGATTTTCTCATTTTTCATCTCCTTTTCAATGCACTCGGCATATGTGGTACGCAAGAGCTCAATCTCTTTCTCAAGGTTGGCACTCATCTCATTATGCACAACCAACTTTGCGCTCATATCATCATGCATTTGCTTCAAAACCAAAACTTCATTTTCTAAATCAATGCATGATGTGCAAATGAGACCAATGGAAGAAACATCATCATTCACATCAAGCAAAGCATCATGATTATCACAAGAAGTAAGGCAAGCATCATTAATCTCATTCAAAGAGCACAAGCTACAAGACCTATAATTTAACTCATCAATTTTAGTCCTAGCATGCTCAAGTTGATCTACACATGTGGTGTGAGTCAATTTTAGTTCATTAATTTCAGCAACCAAAGACTCACAAGAAACACATGGTAAAGAAGCATTTGACTTCAACAAAGCAATCTCATCTCTAGCCTTATCAATATCCATGTGCAATTCAATACATTCAAGATTAGACATAGAGGCATTCATTTTCAACTTCTTGTTTTCAGATTTTAAGCAAGTAAAAGAGGAATGGAAATCCTCATACTTTCTATGCAAGTTATCACAAGAAGTGCATGGAGTCAAAGCACAAGATTTCCAATGTGAAAGACCATTTTTCAACCTAGTGATGGAGCATTTCAATTTTTTAATCTTTCTATGCAAGGCAACATTAAGCTCTTCATATTTATCAATCGTTTCAACACATGCATTAAAGCACCAAGATAAGCACACAATACTACCAATAAGTGTACCTCTCTTGGCTTTGCCAAGCTCACGTAGAAGATCCTCCGTCGATAGCTCATCATCACCTAGGAGGTCCAACAAAGCATCCACCTCATGTTCCTTCTCAAGCGCCGCACTACGCCTTCTCCTCAAGAGGTCATCCTTGGATGCATCCATGCTTCTATTGGGACCTAAAGACAAAAATCCAATAGACACAAGGCTTGGTGCCATAGCTCAAAAAGCATCGTTAGCGTTAGCAAAACAAAGCTCACAAAATCGACAAACAAAGTCGACAAAGAGACACCCTCAATACAAGCCACCAAAGAGAGATCACGAGCCGGTTAAGGTGGGTGATCCTTAGCCTAGCTCTGATACCAATTGAAGGACCGAGAACGGCGACCAGATGGGGGGGGGGGGTGAATGGGAGCCAAATCAAATTTCTTCTCACACTTGGCCCTTGTCCCAAAATCACGCCCGAAACTTGACCTCGGAAGAAACGATTCGCACACGACCTAATAAGTAGGTGGACACCTTAGGAAGACCCCTAAAGGTGCAGCAGAGCGGTCGGAGAAGACGAAGAACGATCGAAGCCACAGACTCGAAATCGATACACCAAGAGAGGTACTCTCAACCCCTAAAGAGAAGAGGCAAAAGCACACCCAAAAATACTTATGAGAACTGGTCTAAAAAGTACCTAATCATGTTCCTTACGTGAATACGAATCCAACGCAACAAACAGAACTTGATTCGGAGTCCGGACGAGAGAGATACGGGAAAAATAGCGAAGCAGTTTTCACGGACTGTCCGCTGACACGGCTCGGACTGTCCGTCGCCTGATTCTGACGAGCGGCGGACTGTCCGCGGGTGAGGCCCGGACTATCCGCCGGCAAAGCCGAAAATGCCGAACAGAAGGTCCAGAAACTGTGTTTCTCGGCGGATTTGAACCGCGGACAGTCCGCGAAAAATCCCGGACAGTCCGCTGACAAAACTCAGAAAGTCGCCCCGAGGAGCTCTGTTTCAGCCCCAACTCTCGGATTGTCCGGGAATAAACCTCGGACTGTCCGCGGTTGGCTGGACAGACGCGATTTGGGGGCGATTTTGAATCGCCTCTCCCCCAAATCTTCCCAAATCACTACCAAATGTTCACCAATAGCAACCAAACTTTGTAGACATGATCATAGTGCTATGGAGGAGCTATCCCGAAGAAAACATCGCTCAAATTGGTGTGAGTAAACAAGAATAAAAGGATCTCGGGAAAAAGCTCAAGAACGAAGAACTCGAGAAAGAATTTGCCCGATCTAAGTGCTCAAAATGTTTGGGGTAAAACCCTTCGGTGCAAATGATCTTCTCAAGTTCCTGCACAACTTGGTTCAAACGGAATCACAAGAAACGCTCTCAATCAAAAGTTCTCATCTTATGAACAAAGAGGATTAGAGAGGAGCAAAAAGCGATTAGCGAAGAACACAAGCAAATGAGACACAAATCACGAAATTAAAGCCACCATGGCTTACGGAGGGTAAGGCCTCCGATTCCCAAATCAAAAGCGTTTACAAATGTTTCATGAATCGATCGCAAATCAATTCATGGACCTCTACAAGCAAGAACTAGAGAGAGGGTAGAGAGAGAGAGTGGAGAGGGAGGAAATGAGAGAGGTGAAAAGAGGTAGGATGCTTAGAGCAACCATCATCCTTATTAATGGGATATATTTGGACATCCAAATACCCCCTGATACATGAGAGAACTACCTAGTCCTAAGACACTGTAGTCCAACTCTCCCGCAACTCCAGTTTCATCTTCATTTGGACGGCCCCGCTTCCTGCCCGGACTTGCCGTCGCCTCGACGCAACCTATAGGATTCCGCCATGTGTCGTCCTCACTTCCTCGGAAGCTCAGCCCGGGTTTTGAGGCCCAAACCCGCGAAAACCGCCACCGGTAGCTTTCGGCTCAACTACCGAACCCCGAGTTTTGAGGCCCAAACTCGGAAACCGTCCACCGATGGTTTTGCGGCCCAAACCACCAAACCGCTCGACACGTGCCACCTTGTCCTCGCCCGGCGCGGCTTCGAGTCCCCTGAGCCTTCCGCTCGACTCGCTCGCTCGCCGTCTTGACTTGGTCAACACGGTCTACCTCCATGTCTTCTCGCACTCGCCGGTGCCAAGTACTAGCCACCACAGCTAGTCCTCCAGCGTCCATGGTCTCTCGGTCCGAGCCCCGCTTCCGCCCTTCACCGCTATCAGTCCATCAGCACGGCACGCCTCTACTCGACCTTCACCACACCATTAACCACTGTCTCCGGGCCTAACACCTACACACCACAAGCCGATAGACATGTTGCACACTCCACTCAAACACAACACAACTCCTCCGGTTAGCCGTTAGATAATCATGCACATATGCAAATATGACTCACCCAGAAAAGCTTCAACCCCTGAAGCTAGAGTCAATCATTCATCATAAAACTGAACATCATGGGCACTTATCAACCATGTGTTCGCAATCTCCCCCTTGATGAATGCATTGACTAACAAGAAAGCCAAACAAGAAGGTTTGAAAGCAAAACCCTAAACCTCTCAACCTTGTGTTAATCATTCATCACAAAACTAAACAACATGGGCACTTATCAACCATGTGTTCGCACCATTCTATTGCCATGTTTCTATACCACACTCTCTTTGCTTCATGCTGCAAATATGCCTGAAAATACAATTCAAATGAAAACCCTCCCGAATCAGAGGTAGACCTGAATATCGATTGGATTCCATTATTGCAGACTTTGATGGTCCTGCACATGATCTAGATTATGCGATGATTTGGCCGGGATGGAGTATTTAAATATGGGGACGTCATCAAAATCCATAAAATATATCGTTCAGATAATTAAATTCAACAGTTAAAAGACAGTAGACCCTAGGGTATTGAATTCGATATATAGTTGCATCAGGGCACTCCCAATGCAAGACTCTATCATAGAGTCTAAGACTATTTATTACTACTTATTTATGATATTTTGCTGATGTGGCAGTATATTTATTGAAGAGAGAGGGTAAAAAAGTAAGACTCCAAGTCTTATTTAGACTCTAAGTTCACAATATTCGAGGTAATAAATAAGTTTAGACTCTATGATATAGTCTGCATTGGGAGTGCCCTCATGTTGTCATCTAACCGGCCAAATAGTCCAATTATTGTGTTTTCCTCTTAAAACTTCAAAATATATAATAAACTTATAGAAGTTCTAAGATTATTGATTTTTAATAACTAGCAAACATGGTCATGCGTTACAATGGGATAAAAAAAACTAAACATGTTATTTGTATTTTAGATTTTTTTATTATATCTCTTTCAACCTAATTTTTTCATTCTCAACTCATTGTATTGCTATTTTCCAAGCTAAATATATAGTCTTTTCTATTTGGATTTAGATTAGAATTAGAATATGTGTTCATTTTACTCGGAGGTATTCCATCATGATTTATGAGTCATGTCAGAAAAAGAATCATATGGAAAGCTAGTTGTTTCCGAGTCCATATCATATATGCGGTGAAAGCATCTATGCCCCATGGTTTTGATGATTAACGACAATGCAAGGCTATTATGACTAACGTGTGTTTTGTAGTGACAATTAAGTGTTAGGTCATGATAATAGTGAATGAATGGGCAACCAATGGATGTCTATGCCCCCAAGATGGTTATTGTTTCAGATTTCAAAGGAGAATGATGAAGACGTAGATTGATCTAGGTCTAAGTGTCAAAGGAGTTGAGAGACACTTAGAGTAGATTAGGTCTTTGTTTTATCTTTGACCATACTATAAAGGGGGGTTAGAATGAGTAGCTTGACTTAGATGAGTCTCATGGAATAGGCGTGGTGCACACTTATCCTACATAGCCCTAAGTGAACCTAGGTTGACCCTAAGACAGTTTGTAAGAAAGTTTGTCCATCCTAGGTCTAGGGCTATGTAACCCCTAAGGATGGACAAACCATCTTACTTAGGGCCTAGGGCTAAGTTATCCTAGATTTTACATAGCCCTAAGTGAGTCTAGGATGGACGCAGGCTGTGCGACCGAATTGGGGGTTTTCAAAATTTACTAAGTCTCCTAAGTATATAAAATAATTTTAAACTTTATTCAATTAGTAAATCAGTCATAGTTGTCTTCTTTAACCCATAAAACCTACTGGAGCACATAAATTCATGATCATGACCAACTCGCAGGAGAAAGAGTCTTCTCAACGTCTAATTTTTTCACATGATATCGTAAACTATTCATCTATTCCATGCTCAACCCCTATTTTAATTAGTTGATCTTTGTGTATTATTGTCTATATAAATTAATCTAGTGTAATTGTTCCAACTTACAACCACACGTGCCTTCTTTAAATTGAATTAGAAAATATGAATCAAAAAATAAAAAATGTAAGATATTTATAATTATTTTTTTGTTTTGACACTATATATAAAGTACACCTCCACTTGTTTTTCGAACTGCATGCGCCTCCTATAGGCTCCGGTGTGTGTTAGCAGCCGGCGGCCGGCCGGGACGCACGGCTGGATTGTTATTAGCTGATATGATGAGCTGAGAAGCCTCGCCGAAGCAGCTGGCAGCGTCGGCGACGACCTTTGCAACGGCGTTCTTGACCGCCTGCTCCTCCCAGTCGGTTCCCGGCGACTGCGACACCACCACCGAGAGCGACAAGAGACATTTCATCATTCACCACCAAGCACGTACAACTACTACGACAGTAGTAGTGTCACATTCATACACAGGACAGGAGAAGGAAATCGACAACTTTTCACCGGTAGTGTCCGCGCGTGTTTTGTTCATTATTGTACTACCTCCGTCGTTAAAAGAATGTAATTCTCATTTTTCGAAAAGTCAACAGTTTGAATTTTGACTGATTTTATTTAAAAAGATATAAACATTCATAGTATGAAATAAGTATCATTAGATTAGTTATAAAATATATTTTTATAATAAAATTATTTGAAGACATAAATATTAATAGTATTTAATATAAATTTAGTCAAATATAAACTCTGTTGACCGACACGGATGTCATAGTTGCATCTATTCCCGGACGTAGGTAGTATTCTCTTGGCCAGACAGTCAGTCAGTAATGCCAGCCTTACCGAATTGGCATGCGTCTAGGAAGAGTACAGTAGATGCCAAACTAGCGAATTGCATTGGCATCTCATTTTTCAAGGGGTTTTACTTTTCAAGGAATCTTGTTGGATTTTACTACATAAACTAACTGCTGTAGATGTAGATCCAAATGCATGCATGCATTAATTAATTGCACTCCTTCATTAGTCAGTCAAAGATTCTTTGGGCCGGATCGTTTGTTGCTTTCCTACTTGGTTAACATCTCCAGGAGTTTGCCAAACCCACTTGCTATCCTTCATTTTTTAGTAAAACTAGAAAAATCACTTCTTAACAGTTTGATATTTAATTTGACAAATTTTAGCAACTTGGTAAATCCCCCCTCCACGCACATACAAATGAGCGCGTATCACCAGCGTAAGTAGAAGTAGAAGGGCAAAAAACTAATTTTATTTCACTCTCAGGTTTCCCGATACAAGTTTACTAGAGGTGGAAGGGCTTAAAACTAATTTTGTTTCACTTTTAGGGTTCATGATGCAAGTTTGCCAGAGATTTACCAAACTGTTAAAGAGAGTCCATTTTTTCACTCGTCATATATTTTAGTAAGTTGCTAAATCATGATATTTGCCAAGTGAATTTTGGCAAACTGTTGGAGATGCTCTTGGTGCACCATATCAACCTTCTCTGATCTGTCCTATAAAACCTGTCAACTATAGGATTCGTATTGCTTAAATAAATTTTCTTAAATTTAATTAAATTATAGAAAATACTAGCAACATTTGTATCTTTAAGTTTATTATAAAAATATATCCATTAATTCATCTAGTAATGTTAAATGTATACTATGAATATATTTAATGATTTATCTATCTATCTACAAAGTGAAGGATGTGCTTGTACTGATTTCCTAAGCCGGTAAACATATCCTTGCAAAATCGGTTCGGTAGACATCACATGAAGTCTATCAGGCAAATGGGCCATGCCTGATGACTTTAGAGAGTTAGGCAACGCCATAGTATAAGGTAAAAAACACACATGTTGTCCCATGATCGGTTCAAGAAACATGAACTAAATTTAGAGTGCCTATAGCAGTAGGAAGTAATACATTTTCTAAATTGTCCTGTCAGTTTCGGATGTTGAAGAGGTCAATTCAAATTGATTAGCAGATACAAACTCGTTCTGATTATAATGATAGTTGAACGACTTCCCATATATTGAGCTTGATATTAGCGATCAGAGCTGAACCTCTAATATATGTATCACAAGGCAAAGTAGTAATCGCCTTTATCTCAGATTCAGATGTATATGCAACATGAGCTCCAAAAGTAGGCTATTTAATGGCTTTACCTTGGCAATCTGTTGAGCAACTTGAAAACACACCTCTCAAATTGACATCATACCTCTCTACCGTTGGTTGAGACAAGATCCTTCGTGCTAGTGCACCTGATATTCTACATCCCCTCCCAGCAACTAGTTGTAAGGGGATTACTACCAAATGAAATGGTAACACGAAACAATGAAACACACAAAAGATAGATTTTAACCAAAAAAATTGGCTAGGGCAAAAAGGCTTAGTTGCAGGGTACAACCAAAATAATCGTTCCCCAGCAGAGACACCAAAAAGTTTGTTGGCGCTAATTAGGTCAGACAAAAGCAAAGATCTATAATGCTCTAGTTGACCCCAAGTCAGCTAGCGTCTAAAGAGTATATATTTGCACACAAACACTTTATTACCTGGTGCCTCCAACGACGATGAGCGTGATGTGCAAGAGATGTCATAGATGAACCTTGTCATGAGCGCTACATGCAAGGCACATTGATAAGGTCTCTTGAAACCGAAAACCCCACACCACATGATGGACCTCGTTAGGGCATGTTGTGGTGATATGCTACACTAGTCATCCTGACCACTCTAGAGCTTCGTTGTTGTTTGTTCACTAGGTATGCAATAGCAACAAAGAAGAAGGAACAATAGTAGATGGGAAAAGTAGGATAAAAGGTGTAGTAGATGTGTTTTTGACGATGGATAGATGGATAATCAACGACTGTCATCCTCTATATAAATAGTGCAATTTACCTTCCTCGCAAGATCAAATGAGTTTTCAAATGAGACAAATCGATAGTTTTCATAGCATGTTGCAAAACATGCCCAATTTGATCATTCTTGCTCTTTTATTGTTTGCACATGTTCTCCTATCCATCTTTAACTCTCCGGTCATTAGTAAAGAAAATCTACTCGAAAGGACTACAATAATTTAATCATAGTGTCGAACATTGTATGCCAATTGTGTTGTACTATACGTACATTGTTTTACCTAGTGGAGAAGCTAGGGAAAACTAGAAAAGGGGTGCACTGGTCTTATGAGTACATAGACTTGTGTCATAGCAACACATATATAAAGAAAATTTAGTCATAATCACTATTTCAATTTTTCAGGGGTGCATTTGCAACCCCTAAGCACTAAGTAGCTTCGACTCTAGTTGTAACCCAAAGCGATGATTACACTATAAGATGAAACCGACGAGCATGTACAACTATGAGCAGCCATTAAGAGTGGATGCAGTGACCTCTTAGAAAAGCTTTTAGTGGGATAGTAGAATGGGATGAAGTGACTACTATAGAACTGTCAATCGATGTCGAACTATTACTATCGGTTGTTTTGGAACCGACAATGATAAGAGTAATGTTGTCAGTTCGGGCCTTAATTGGTAGTGGTATGACAATAGGCAGTGATAGATGAACTATCATTTTTAGTTCATGATTACAACCAACAATGGTAGGTATGGTACTATCACTGTCGGTTCAAGCCATGAATCGATAGTGATAATCCACCTATAGCTATCAAATTGTGGCTTGAACCGACAGTTATAGCTGTTTTGCATAAAAAAAATCTTAACTTTTCATATGAGATCGAATTAAAATAAACTTTATATCAAAGTTGTAGAGTTTAAAGAGATCCAACGTTTTGTAGTTGACAACTTTTTAATTTGAGATGGTTTATAAGTTCAAATATTTAATATAAGTTTTTAGATCAGATTTGTCATGATTAATAATGTCGAATGGAGACAAAGTCAACATCAAACTTGCAGTGCTTGATAAGATCTACAATTTTGCAGTTAATAATTTTTTCATGTGAGATTATTTTGAATGTGTCAAATATTTTTTTTTATAAAAGGATCTGGTTGCTTGGCTTAAATATCATTGATTAAGAAGGAAGAGGTTTCGGGGTCAGGTGACCCCCTTACAAACGTGAGAGGCGTGTAGTGGTTGACAGCTTTATACTAAACCAATTACTCAAAAACAAATCACGATCTAATAGGGGGAAGTTTTGCGCCAGCTATGGACCAAAGAGAGCAAAGATCCTTGACTTCCAGGATGTTGCATTTGCCGTGCGTCCTTAGATGCACCATAAAGGTGATATTGGTTAAGGTGTGTGTAGCCTTGGTGCCTTCTCTTGTCACAGTCATGGGAATGTCAAATATATTGTATAATATTTAAAAATATGTATGTGTCGTGTAGCTCAACCGGTGAAAGTTAAGGTTACTGGTTCAAATCCTGAAAAAAACATTTTCTTCCTACCACCTATCACTATAGTGACGAGGGTTGAGACCCTTCAATTCAATTGACAATGATAGCGAGGAAAATATCCGTTTTTTTTTTGGAATAAAATTGATAATAGTTCCATCGTAAGATGTAGTCAGCAGTGATGATTCAGAAAAAAATCAAGAAAGACGACGAGTTCTGACATACCTATACCACAAGAGCCCCCAAAACTTCAATATGAACTGAACAGGGCGATAAATCTGAGATTTTTGGGGGAAATGGCGAGGAAATCTACTAGACTAAGACAGGTACGATAAGATAGGAAACACACCTGACTGTTCGTTCTGTCCACGTACAGTGTGGGGTCACCTCATCTGACTTTTAAATTTGTTCTCTCTTGCATATTTTTCTAGTGTCAATGCAAAAAAAGGTGGGCTAGTACGTAGTTCTCATGACTGGAAAAACGAGCTAGCTAGTGATGAATTGCGTTATATTGACATAGACTATTCTCATGCAGTCATGCATGACTGGAAGATTTTTTTTTTTACTTTTTTAGGGTGACTTGTACTGTATATCTGGTCAACTGACTTCCGAAATATTGCACTTTTTAATTCCTCTTTTCTTGACGGAGAGCATTATATATTTTTCATTTAAAGCTTTGTTCTACGAATCAAATCGTTTCCTTTTTAATTTTTCATCACCAATTGTATGTAAAAAGAAAAGGTCAATGGAAAACTGCATTGCTTATTAACTGTGGCACACTTTATTTCATCTTTTTCATAGTTTTTAAGGCTTTGTGTCCTATAGGAATTCTGCAATTGATTCAATATCATCTGTTCTATATAAGCAAATAAAATTACTTTATTTATTTCTTGTCTCAACTTTCTAACCCAGGGCGCTAATAATTTCGGAAACACACTTCAATGTCACTAAAAAAGTGGGTCGTTTGTGTGCCTGCGCACGGATACACTTGCTGAAGGACCGAGGCGACCAGAGGGGGGGTGAATAAGAGCCTCAAATTTCACTCGGAAATATTCGGGCCACTCTTCCCAAAAACACAATCCACTTGATGGGTACTATCCTCCCCCGAGCAAAGCGAGCGGGGATTCAGACGAAAACGGAGAATTGAGAGCTCACCGACACCGGCAGTGGAGAGAAACTCACCGGAAACCCCAAAAAACAAGTTCTCTCGACCCCTAGGGAAAAGAGGCAAGAACCTAGGCAAAACAGCCTGAAACAACACCCAACGAACGCTGGAACACAGGCCAACAGACGCTCCGATGGGTAGCGTCCAATGCCAACACAGAGATGAACCCGAGAGGCCTCACCAGCGACGGACGCGTCTGATGGCACCCCAACGGACGCTCGGCAGCATCCGATGCAATTTAAACCGAAAACCCGAGAGCAACCTAGGCAACGGACGTGTCTGATGGACTGGCGACAGACACTCAGCAGCGTCCGATGCAAGCAGCGCCCGATGCAACTCAGTCAACAGGAAACAGAGCGACGGATGCTGACACACGACGGACCCAGCGTGCGATGCCTAGCAATGCAACGTCCGATGCAACGTCCGATGCGAACGCTCAAGAATAGCTGCCCGACGGACGCGTCAGATGGATTTCTGAGCGTCCGTTGGGAGCGTCCGATGCCCTCGAAAAACGCGTAGTGAACAGGAAACTCCACACAACTTGATAGAAACAACTCCGATTGATTTCAGACTTTGTGGGGAGGTTTCTTAGGTAGATCAGAGTCTACTCCATAAGGATCTAGTCCATCCTTCCCTCACAAGTGCAAGAATCAGCTCGGGAAAGAGCAAAACGAGGCAAAAACGAACCGAGCACGAGAATGATCCGACCTCCTTGCTCACCCCATTCCAATCCGATTCATTCGGTGGATTACCTCACAAGGGGATGGAGCAACTTTTGATTCAAACGAATTTGCAAACAACACAGCGAGGAGGGAGATCAATCAACGAGAATCAAAGAGCAAAAGCATCAAAACGAAGAACGCAAGCACAAGAGGTTTCGCAAACGACTCTCGGAGGAGACAAGGAGGTTACGACCTCCTTTCCTTACCAAAATCTTAGTTTACATGGGAGACTCCATGGATCTCAAGCATGAAGTCTAGAGGTAGGGGAAGACCTAGGAGGTGGGAGGTGGAAGAGGCAAATGCGAGAGGTAGGGAGAAGATAGCCCTTCATCCCTATTTAACTGGACTAGTGGACATTTCCACTTAGCCCCCTGATACATGAGTGAACTACCTAGTCCTAAGACATTGCAGTCCAAGCTCTCGGAAATATCTCCATAGGTTTTATCAGACGGCCTCGCTTCCTGCCTGGACTTGCCGTCGCCTCGACGCAACCTCCAGGATTCCGCCACGTGCCGTCCCCGCTTCCTCGGAAGCTCCACCCGGGTTTTGAGGCCCAAACCCGCGAAACCCGCCACCGATAGCTTTGGGCTCAACTACCGAACCCTGAGTTTTGAGGCCCAAACTCGGAAACCGTCCACTGGTGGTTTTGAGGCCCAAACCACCAAACCACTCGACTCGAGCCACGTCGTCCTCGCCCGGTCGGACTCCGAGTCTCATGAGCCTCCCGCCCGACTCGCTCATCTGTCGTCTTGACTCGGTCAGCTCGGTCTACCTCCATGTCTTCTCGCGCTCGCCGGTGCCAAGTACTAGCCACCACAGCTAGTCCGCCGGCCCTCCGGTCCGTCGGTCCGAGCCCCGCTTCCTCCCTTCACCGCTCTCGGTCCATCGGCACGGCAAGCCTCTACTCGACCTTCACCACGCCATTGACCATTGTCTCCAGGCCTAACACCTGCACACCACAAGCCGATAGATAGACACACATTTCTGCTTTCGCAGTGGGATTAGTAGAACCACTCAAACTGAAACCCCCAAATGTTAAACAATCATTCATCATCAAAACTAAACACCATGAGTACATATTGACCATGTGTTCGCACTTGCTAACACAATCGATGTGCAGTGTATGACTTACTTAAATGAGGAGCAAATCAGTTATTGTAGAATGAAAAACTAATAACCCATGGATGATCCAACAGCCCAATAGAATTAAACTTTAAGGTCTAATAGTGATTCAAACAGGGTCTAAGTAACAGTAACTAATTAAGATAGATACAGTGAGATATTGACTTTACCACAGCCCAAAACCTTTTATGTTATCATCACTCCATGAGTTATGTAATTTGAGCGCGTCCACTACTTCCAATGGAAGTGCCACTGAATTATTTTTTTATTATATATCTCAATGGTTATTATTGCTATATACATTTACTGACTACTGCAAGTCTCCAAGAAGCACTTTCGCAATCAAAAAGTTGTTTCAGAGTTATATGGAATTGTCATCCACCCATCTGCAACTTATTTTTTGAAGAGCCTTCATCGTCTACAACTTTATTTAATTTGGTCCAGTACGTAGTCCCTGTTTGTACCATTTTTTGACCACCAAAAATGCTTTGGAAAGAAAAATAACGGGTAGGATCGGAGTACGTACTACTAATCTTTGTAGGAGTAAACAAAAAGCACAAGGACCACGAGTTGTCCAGGAGCGAAAGCTCCCTAGGGTGCGCTCTAAACGAAGTTGACGTCCGCGGACGTCATCTCCTTCTTGAAGGCTCCGTTGATGCACCCTCGATGCTCTTCCGACATCGCGCCCTACACCTGCTGGTCTGCTGCTCCCTGCCTGGAGCTGCGCCCTCCGCGTCTGCTCGTCTTTCTGAGCCTAATTGGGCATCATGTCTCTTCACCTTGATTTGTCTGGAGGGTGTTGGTCGTAGCCGTAGTCGTGGTTGTCATCTCCAGGCTATCCCTCCTCGCCCGTAGTTCTGAGGTTGTTGCCTTGAGTTACTCGGAGGAGCTTTTAGAGAGGTCGCGTTTCCGACGGTTGCTTTACTGCCGAGGTCGCGGTCGTTTTCCGGCGGATGCTTTGCCGCATAGGAGTTCCCGGTGGATGCTTTGCCACCGAAGTTGTCTTGACCGTTAGCGGATGCTTTTGCCACTGTTATCTACTATGACTTCTATCATCACTACAGGCTATCTAGGTGTTGAGTTACCTTTTGTATTAGGCTCAGTTGTTGGGATTGCTAGTGGAGGACCCCTCACCCCTCTTGTTTCTTGCTTTGTGCCTTGTGTTGAGGTTTTCGTTGGTAATCCGTTGATTACCCGCGATTCCTCATGCATCGTCTATCTGTAGGTCTATTGAACACTCTCTTCTTCTTACTGAAATATCGGCTATATGCCGGTCTAAAACAAAGTTACTTGCTTATGATTTTTGCTCCTTAATTAATTTGGATGGACTTAGAACTTCCTGGAAAGGTCGGAGCTGCTGTGTACTAGATTACTAAGACTTAAAAAAACTCCTGTCACATCGGATGTCTAGACACTAATTAGCAATATTAAATATAAATTATTTATAAAACTAATTTGGCAGTCAAAGACTATTTTGCGAAACAAATCTATTGATATAAAATAGTCTATAATTTGACAATATGGTGCTACAATAAACATATATTAATGATGAATTAATTAGGGTTAATAGATTCGTCACGTGAAGTACTCCATGGCGCTGTAATTAGTTTTATAATATGAATATATTTAATTCAATTAATTATTCGTTGTGACAAGGGACTAAAAAAATCAAGCAACCAAACACCTGCGTCTCAATGCAAGTCATGGACTGTTTACCAGCATTGCACTGTCGTTATTACTTCTTCCGATCCACATTGAAAGCTGAGTAGCTAGCTTGCGCACAATCAATGATGACTGACTAGTCAGTAGTCTCCATTTGACGACGAGCTAGCTTGCTGCTCGGTAAGCTGTAGACAGGTCTACAAAGTCTACATATAGTATCAGTAACATATAGGGTACAAAGAAGATTATTTAATGTCGTCATATTTGCTTAAACTTAGTATAAATAGTATATTGTTTTTTTCTTAACAAAACATCAGTCGGCTTATTATTCCATCGGCGAACGACGAAGTATCCTTTTGCATGCATCTCTTGCTTGAGAAATGCCGCACATGGAGAAATGATATCTTTAATTCCCACAGGATATATATAAATAATACATCAAATATAATAATTAAAGATCGATCAGTAGGGCTGTCGTCAGTCGTCGTAGCCGATTGCGGCGAGCGGCGGACACTCGCCTGGCTGTGATGGCCTGGGGTACACGTGTTAGCTAGGGTTTCAGTTATGTTTACTTTTATTTATTACCATATGAATCATTGAATCATCGCTGCATGCGCACATGATTGATGACGTGCTACTGACATGCATGCAGGCATGCAGCCATGCAGTCCCAACTCGGAGTTTGCAGTTTCCTTTATGAATTTATATGTACGCCGTACTCTAGTTTTCTATTGCTTCATGAGATCTTAGAGCATCCTCTCGAGAGATTAAAAAAAAGTTAGTCAAATTTAGATAATACTATAATACATTAATATATCCAATAAACGAAAAGATTAAGTAACTAGTTAGATAAGCTATCCAAAAGAAAAAATGAACGAGATGAGATAAAGAATTATTAAATTTGGAGAAGCGTTTACGGATCGAGTTATCAGACGGTTTTTTCTTTAATGTTAAATTTATTTTTAGAAAACGATTTAGCTAGTCTTTTTAAGATGTTCCACTACCATAATCTAAAAGTTCTCCTAGTGAGGTGGAGTTCTCTTAGTGTTTTGGTAGTCAAAATTTAGTACAATTTTTTCCTAGTAAATATCTACTAGTGAGAATTCTCATGTGTTATGACTAGTTGTAGTGTTTTACTACTAATTAGAAACACTAGGAGAAATCCACCATTTTAGTAGCGTTCAGCTGCTAGTTTTAATATATTAGGAAAGACATGCATATATAGCTAGGTTAATTAAGTTGCACTGGTGGTCAAAACTGCAGCATAGCTGGGTTTCTTGCGCAAGCGATAAGATAGAGGTCTGGTCTCAATGTCATCACGTGCCCTTGTGTAGATCTCAGCCACGAAGGGCGCCGTCACGTCCGCCTTCTCAAATGTTCCTTGAAGTATTCAAATTCTAATGTTCTGTTGCCTCACTTGTTCTTTGCTCTGGCCAGTTATGTATAAACTGGCCAAAGGATATATAATTGTATTTGGACTACGTAACATATAAATCATTTGATTCTTCTCAACGACTACCGAGCTAGCTAGGCGGCAGGTGGCATCTACTACATGTTGTAATAATACCGGCTTATATAGTACTCTCTCTGTCCCAAAGATTTAATTTCTAGAATTCATGTCAGTTAAACTTTTTTAACTTTATAGAAAAATATAACATTTATAACTTAAAATAAGCATCATGTAAAAATATATTCTTAGATAAATCTAATGATACTAGTTTGATTTATAACTTTTAATACTTTATTCTATAAATTTGGTCAAAGTTTATTTTAAAAGTTTGACTTAGGACAAACCCACAAATCTATTCTTTCAGGGACGGAGGGAGTAATAATCAAGAAGGCGCAGTATGAGACTAAATTAATGACTTGCTTGGCAATGATTAATTAATTCAATGACCAAGATGACGACAAATTAAGACAGAAAACATGACACTGACAGCATGCAAAAGTAATTGATTTATATGTTTAGGATGGAAAGCATGTTGTAATAATAATGATTGGTTAACACACACCTGAATCATATACAATTGGTCATGGTCGTCACGCTGAAATATTTGATCCCTAGCTGCGTGATGGGTATATGCATGGTGGTTGCTTCAAATTTGTTCTCTCTTTTGCGTTTGTAAGGTCAGTCTCAATGGGGTTTTATGGAGAGTTTCATGCACATTAAATAGGTACCACATCAGCATATTTACACTTTTTGCATGAAACGATGAGGAGAGAGAGGGAGAAGGTTTCATGGTGATGAAACTATACAGTATTGTTTCCAAAACGTTGGAAATCGTATGAAACCCCCATTGAGAGTCTTTCTTAGTTTCATGGGATGCATGCAAAGTAAATGTATGGTGGAGATGAGAGAGAAAAGAAAGAGAGAGACATTGGTAACCGCATGAAACTATGCATTGAGAGAGAGACTCATTTCATGTTAAGTTTCATACCACTAGGAAAGCGCGCAATGAAACAGTGCATTGAGACTGGCCTAAGCGAGTAGAGCCAGCTTTGCCGGATTTTCTTAATTCGCGGTTCATTTCTCACGTAGATCTTTGCGTACTTTTGCGTAGACTACACCGAGTAATGCCATAATAATAAGCCGTGTGGAGGCGTGGATACACAATACGAGTTCAACTATGTTTCTTGGATGATACTCCGGATAAAGCATCGCAGCCAACCACCTACAATTAAAAAGCAGCCAACCACAATCTAGCTTTTAAGCCCCGCGGCTACATATACAACTTGTATTTTTACTCCCCCGCTCCGTCCACCATAAGTCCGGATCGTTTAAGACCTGCAAGGGAGCTAGGCCTCGATCTGCTTCATTCATGATGCAATATAATATGCCTGGAATAGAATTCTGCCGACTTGAATGAAAACCAGATCTAATCACCTTATGATAACACCCCAATATTGACGATCATAGATCCAGGCGGGCCCCCCTACCCAGAGACATTATAGCTCATCGGTCTATCAAGATAATCAAATTCATTAATTAAATTCCTGAGGAGAAAAGCTTTGTCTGGGCTCAAATTCCAATACCATTGATCGAGGATAGGGTTTTGAAGGAGGAGATGCAAGAGGGGTCACCACTGTTTACTTTTCATGCCTACTTGCCGGCGGAAGCGAGTTGCGGCTTTGCTTCTTTCGTGATTCACGTAGATTGGAATTCACTTTCTTTCTTTAGGGCATGGCATTCAATTCTAACTTTGGGATTCCCTTCTTCCAGAACATTCAAGAAAGAAGGTCAAAGGACTCAGGCTTTAATGCCAAAGTACTGGGTAGAGCGTACTTACCTACTTAGACAAGAGGGATACTTATAGATCTCTATGAGCGTAAGGCAAAGTGGGCAAGACTACTTCCACAACTACATTTTCGCTTAAGCAGGACCTGTGAGACCTCGAAGCAACCGTCTACTACTAGTTTATATGACTAGCTCTTATAGTCCTTGAAGCATTATTCCTTTTATCGGTAGGGCTGTTAGCAAGGAGTTTGAAGCTTTAGTACTTTCTGCTCTAGTTCCATTTTTAGCAAGGAAGGAAGCGAAGGATCGACCTTTAGTTGAATCATTTGAAACCTTCGCTCGGAAAAGGACCTTAAAACATAGTAAAAAGGACATAGCCTCTCGTCCATAACCGAGCCCGGAAGAGGAACTATCGAAAAGGATAATCTTACAAGCCCCAAGACTAAGAAGTTTCTACAACTCCGCCGTACCTTTGGTCTTCTTTTCTCATTTGAAAGTCTTCTACGGATTCGGTAGTAACGATAACTCGGATTTACAACTGTAAGCCTGAGAGATGGCCTGGACCAAAAAGTATAAATTGAAGTAGTTGTAGAGGGGCAGCAGCAGAAGGTTGGACTGGAACCCGAAAAAAAAAAGATATCTTCGGTGGAAGTGCCAATATGACGTAAGGGCGATCGGGCTTAAAGCAGCTAAATGGCGACGATCCACCTGAACTCCTGAGCTTGCTTGGTTGGCTTGACTATCAATGCTTGCCTTTCCAATGAAATGCCTTCGTATCCAATTCTATTTCCCGAACTGTTCTCGTGCTCTTTCTCACTAAAGAAAGGCATGGGCAGAGGTGAGTCGAACTGCTGCTTACCAATTCCTTCATATAAAATTCTATCTCCTGAGCTTTGTTAGCAATGGAAGTGGTTTCTTTTCCATCATCTTCTATCATCTGATCTACAAGGGCAATGCACAAACCCGGCACACAAACTGTTTGAGTCAAGTTGCCAGCTTTTCAACTCTTTCTCCAAATCGGATGGAATTGCTTCGCGCTACTAGTCGTCTATAAGTCAAAAGGTATACTCCTGTGCATCTAACTATACCTGTTGTAGTAAGCCCTAAGGGAATGGCTCACTCCCTAAAGTTCCAATAATGATCATATCGTTTTCCCTGCCACCAGCTAGATACCTATCTAAGCAGCAAGTCACGAGTGTTTCAAGTAGAATAGGAGTGAAAGAGCTAGCTCCCGCCCATACAAAACACTATTGACTAGATAGTTTACTAGTATCTTTATTAACGATTCTATTGAATAGTAACTGAGTGCACTACTTACGAGTCAGGTTAGGAATTGAAGAGGAAGAGCAGCTAGTCCCGAGCTTATGCCACTACTGTACTATCCTATAGGGTTGAAAGCAACAATAACATTGGATGTAACACAGAATTAATCAATTCTATAAACTATATCGGTGAATTTTATGAAGGAAAGAGTGCAACCACGATAATGTCTCTACAAACATGAAAGGGTATACCCGTGTGATCGAATCCATCTGATGCACTAATAATAGTAAGTCCAAGGGTAGGTGACCCTGCCCGAATAGCAGAATTCAACCTTGTGTCTGACGCACTAATAACATCTTTCTTCTAGAGGAAGAAAGAGTGATTCGGACTAAAGGCTATAACCAATCAATAGTATGAATCCCCGGGTAATCCACGACTAAAGGCTTCAAACCTTCCATGCGAGCGAATGAGTAAAAAGCAATTCCAAAGAGCTAAGTAAATCCACCCACTCCTTCTATCTATCCTCTAGCTTCCTATTACATACAGGTGCTGATGTTAAAGTGTTGATCACTCCGTTAACTTTATTTTTAATGGTTTTGTTTGGAATGCAAATGAGAGGATATGAAATGGTACAAGCCTACGCCTAACGAATAAGGAATAGCGAAGAAGAAATCTAGCTACTTGAGCTGATGAAAACAAGCTCCTCACTATCTTGTTGAAGCTATGCCTCCAACTTGCTTGTTTGATCTCTGATCTTCTAAGATATTCTACTTTTCTTTTTGATTGTACTCTGCTTCGGTACTGGAGCGAGACAAAGTGGCCTGTTTCTTAGAGCTCCAATAGAGCAGATTTGACCCTATAAACAGACAATAACTCGAAGTAGAACGTCTATCTCGTCCGGGCACCCGGCCCAATCCGCGTCAGAGAAAGCATCGCTCAGCCTAAGTCAATAGGGTATGATCTGTCTCTGGCACGGGCATGGCTAGAATGGGCACGAACTGGTCATTGTCATAGGGATGCTAGCCATGGTGTCGTTGCATGATTCTAATAGGTTAGAGGTCAAACTTTCTATTTGAATAGGGACCTGTTAATATAGAAATATATACATTGATAAACTCTAAGGTGTTTCCTTAGCTTCAAAGTATGGGTCGAATAAAGATAAACTCTACTGGTAATGTGAAAAGAGCCCTACCCGCGTTCATAGAAGATAAGACGGAACAAACTTATTCTTTGAAACTAGGCTAAGGCTTGTATTCTTGCTAGTATTTGTTTTCATTCTTTATTGCATCTCCTTTCTTGCTGCTTTGGAAAGAGTTATCTAGCTAAATTTATATTACCCTCCCTTGCCCCGGTACTTTCCTTATGCAGATGGCGGGTAGAGAGAGAGAGGGTCACTCCGGGATGGGCGAGATAGTGGGTCTGGTGGGATTCTCGCATGGTGTCTTAAGCGCGGAGCGGGATGAGTCAAAGTGCCAGGGCATGTAGTCATGATTTGAATAAAATAATACGAAGACCTCAACAGAACTCCTCCTATCTTCACTACTAATACAATGACACTAGCCAAATAAACCCTTGGTAAAGAAGAAGAAGTTAAAACTGGCTAGAAGATAACTAAAAGAGCATTGAAGGAAACTAGAGAAAAGGAAATGATCAATCACGCACACCCTTTCATTTCTTTCCTTACTGAAGTCACATAAGCACGTTCCAATGGAACTTGTCAATTGAGATTTCTTACGTAAATAGTGAGTGAGCTCGCTTAGATAGTTCGTGGGTCTAAGGTAGTACCAGGTATAGTAGGGACAGCCAGGTAGTAGTTTGAAGGGATGTCGTGAACATAAGCCTTGCATTTCTTCATTTCAAAACTCCTATAAAAATAGGGGAATTCAAGTGTAGGCGTGACTTGACGTTACGAAATGTCGAATCGGCACCAACGAATGTCACTAGGTGAGTTGACTATTATCGGAGCTAGGTGAGTTGATCAACCCGAGAGTTCCCTAGTGTAGTAGAATCGCTTTCATTCAGTGAATGCAACTCGTTTTTTTCAGCTTGAGTAGTTCAACATAAGCATGAGACTTTTCTCGTATAGCCCATACCATAAGCTATCAGCAGCTGAAACGTCCATACCGGTTCAGTAATCAGAGCAGGATCTCTCCCTCTTTGGCAAAAGTAGTATTTCACTTCAATCCAGCAAGATCAATTCTTTCGTTCACGGTTTGAGTTTCTCATGTTGGCTTGCTCGTATCCGTGGTATTAGCAGGGGAGTAATAAGGTTTCCAGTCCAGTAATAAGGCCCAACTCTCTGATTCAAAGGCATAAATGAGACGATAAAGCCTATCTGTCGTTTAGAGAGCAGTAGTTGTTGTTCCGCGGCTTCCACATACTATTGTACTTTAATTCTATTTTGGCTGTTCTAGCTTGTTTGAAACTACTACTTAGGAAAGTAAACAACTTGCTCTATATTCGTAACTACTAAATGATAGGAAGGCACTTCGAGAAACTAAAAACGACACTATTTATTAAGAATCTATGATGTTTATGCAAACAAGCTTTTCTTTCTTTATAGTATATGCTTGATAGGGCTAGGGCTCTATGGTGGGATAGCAATGATAGGCATGGCTTTATGCTAGAAAGAGCTTAGAGGCATGGGATTCCATATTGCAGAGTTTGATTTGCCATGCACATGATCTAGATTATGCGATCGATGGTTAGGGATGGAGTATTTGAATATATAAGGACGTCATCAGAATCCACAAAATATATCGTTCAGATAATTAAATTCAGCAGTTAGAGGACCGTATAGCCACCGGGTATTGAATTCGATATTATATATAGTTGCATCTCGTGTTGCATTGTCACCTAACCAAATAGTCCAATTATTGTGTTTTCCCTTTTCTTAAAAAAACCCCTCCAAACTCTATATAGAAAACTTACACAAGTTTTAAGTTCATTGATGTTTAATAATTAGTTATTGGAAGGTAGCATTAACTGAAAGCATCTATTCAAAACCAAAAGGATGATGACCTAATAACATATCCCGGGGGGGGGGGGGGGGGTGTTCCCTATAAAACTTGGTTATTCTTATTCCTCCGCATCTTCCAAAGCTCCCAAACTAGCCAAACGATCCAGCTGCTAGCAGAGGCAATGTGTCATCCCAATGGTCCAACTCGATCCTATGACTTGTCAGAAGGGGAAATACTATAATGTGAAAGCATGCAGATACGGATCAGCGATACCAGCTCGTAATTGAGCAATAAAGTCAATTTGGATCTGGACTAGGCCGGTGTGCGTGTGTGTGGTAAAGATGAATTTTATTTTTGTTCATTGCAATCAAATTTACATCTTGTTACGTTTACCTTGGCTGAGAGTTTTATATATGTACAACTACCGTCATCATCTGTTCCAATACGTTTTGAAGTCAAACTGTGTTGTCGTCGATCGCTTGATGAGATTAGGAATTGGCACTAATGCAATACACTGTTAGTAATAAGTAAAACAACAGAGGCAAGTTGCGTGCCCACCTCTGGAAATCAGGAAAAAAATAGCTCCACCCGGCCACCCGGGACACGCCACGGGACACTGCTTCTATGCCGCCACAGTAATTATCATTCCTATTTCTCCTCTTTTTTGGTAACAATAACAACACGGAGCATCGAAACTAAGTAGCCAAACATTAGAGGTCATTCTGCAGTTGGGAAAGAGTTGAAGAATAGATGTCATTCTGCCGCATCAACAAAGTTTTAGACCGTGATGCCCCTGACGTTTGGGCTGCCGCGCCAGCAAGTAAAACCACGTACACGTAAAAGCGAGCGCCTTGGCTCCCGCTCCAGGCCGCCAGCCAATCGAGCGAAAGCAGCCAGCGCTTGGGCTCCCGTGCCAGCCAATGAAACCACAGGTAAAAAAAAACGCGTGGAGAGAGAATTCGAACACTGCACCTCTAGCATTTGGCCGTGGAAAGCTTACCAGACAGACTACGGAGTAATGTTGCAGAAGTGACACCCGTAGCCCTATTTAATAAGGGTAAAGAAAGAAAACTCCTCCCTAATTAATCACTCCTTGGTATGCGTAATGTTGTCTAAAACGACTTATAATTACGATACGAACGGAGGGAGTATAAACGAAGTAATCAAAACTGATGGATCCCAGCAAAAGGTTAGCATCGATGAAACATTCTCTTGACTTTAGCGACGACGCGAGGCGGCGGGCGGTGGACGGGCCGTGTGCGAGATGATGACGGCCCTCCTATAAGCAAAAGTTCAATCTTCAACGGAGACTCGATCGCAACTGTGATATCATCTGAATCTGACAGCGCGAGAGCTGAGGGCACTCAGCTCCTGTCCTGTCCACGGAATCATCGTTATTCTTTCTACGTGTAACTACTTGAATCGGTGACTATTGTATGCAGCAGCCAGTAGCAACGTTGATGTCCTGTTTGACTATAGCTGTGGCAGTACGTGTATGGCACGCACGCTATCGCTACTTCGCTCATGTTTATATTATTTCTTCTCTATAGAATTTTCTTCATTTAGGTTTATCATATAATAAAAGACATTGGTAGTATGTACTCCGTATATATAAGTCGTGCTTTAATATATAAAGGTTTCTCGATCTATTAAACCTAGTTGAGATTGAACCTTTTTTTTTTTGACAAAACAGTATTGTTGTTGAACGTACGAGTTGTTCTCAAACGTATTTTGAAAAGGTTTTCTAAAGATGTTTGAATGACGAAGAACTAGTACGTACGTGCGTGTGTATATTGAGCTGTGTTCGTGGAAGTTTCTGGAAATATAAAGTTTAATGAGTTTTGCCGCGGTACTCCAAATTACTACGAGTCGTCCATTTATTTCGATCTGACGGTTACGATAAACTATTACCTCCTAGAAGTTAATAGATGAAATGTATATTTATTATTTTTTTATTTTATAAAGTAGGATGATAAGGAAAGTTTAGATATATTTTTTTTTCTAGATTCGATTGATGCATACGTGATCTTCTGACTGATATAGTAAACATTTTCTATTTTATAACTTTGGACTTAATATATTTTCATTTGCATTTAAATTTTTAGCGTGGATGCATTTAATTAGGTGAGAGTGGATACGTGACATGAACTTTATCGTGTGTATGCAAATATTTTAGCATGACACATTAAAGTTTTATGCGCAATATGATTTGCAGGTGTGTGCTTGTGTTAGCGTGTGTATGCATATTATTAGCGTGTTTCATTTGTAACTTTAGAATTTGATTAAAAAATATGTTTTGTAACTTTAGGATTTAATAAAAGTTTCTATGTTATATAGTAATTTAGTGATATTTTGTTTAATTGCTGCAAGCTCTAATACTAATAAAAACTATATTAAGCTATTGATATTCGCTAAAAATATTACACATATTATATGTGTATATGAATCAACTAGTTCAAATTTAAATTTAAATTTAGATATTAACTTGATTTTGAAGACAACAAATATTCACTTATTTTGTCTATTATTTTATTAGAATAAATAATTTATGCATGTTCAAATTTAATACATGTCCCCACGGAAGGAAGGGGCTAGCTAGTGTGTCCATGCATGTTAATGCAAATAACGTGTTAGTGTCCATGTGGGTTAATTTGGCCGTCATTTGTCCATGATTAGGGGGAATTGGCTTGCATGTGAGAAATCGTTGCATGTCTTTCTCGATTTTCCTCCCGTTATTAGGGGATGTGGTGAGATTTTATTTTGTTTTCCTAGATCTTTTAGTCTATTAAATAATTTATAAAATGTGAAAAATTAGTGGTTCAGATTAATTTGAAATATTACCTCCTCAGAGGTAAAATTTGTACCTTAGAATTGCCTAAGTTTAATTCTTTTTCAAATAAAAGACGCTTTCGTTACTATGTTCTCATTGAAGTTATAGCTGAGAAGTTGTCAAAACAAAACAAAGCTGAAACATAGTTGAGAAGTTGTCAAAACAAAACATAGTCGAGTCAGCCACGAGCCGTGTCAGCCACGAGCCGAGTGAGCTAATGAACTTCGAGCTTTTCGTCCAGCCTTATCTATACGTTTACAAAAATGGCAAGTTGTGCAATTTATTTTTTTAAAAAAGAACCTTTTACATGGGCTACAATAATCTCAAGAGACACAAGCATTAAAGTTCATGTGTTAATACCTACAACTATAAGAATTAGATATTCTTGTCCTTTTTTTGTTCATTTTGAAACCTAGTATATATGCATGTACTGTGTATCATCCTCCATCCATATTCATAGTTTTGTCTCTCTCTACATACATGACACCTTCATGTATCTTAAATAACATGCATCAAGTGAAAACCTTAGCTTATTAAGTTATGACGGCTCTTGTTGTAGCCCATGTCTCTTAACGTCGTAAATTTAGATAATGAAATGGAAAAAATCAGATCTTATTGGTTGCTAAAAAGTTTTTATCCACAAATTGAAACCCTTGAGCTCATATTTACCTTTTATTTTAATCTAACTTTGTATTTCAAATATTATGTGATTTTACTTCATAAATTCTGCTCTTAATTAGGTTATTTAAAATTTTAATTTAGCGAGCGGATGATGAAGTGTAGATTTCGTTGCAATGTAAGAACATGTTTATACAACTCTAATTGTAAAGATATATAGAAGGGATTCTTCTTTCCATAATGCCTTCGTACTCTTATGTCGCGTATGTGATGTGGACTCATAGTTTGTGCTCGTATGAGTCAGAGCAACATATATACGTCCATCGATGATATGAAGTGTCTTATTCCAAGCCCGTACGTCAAGCGATGGACAATATAGCTAGCTTGATTCCAAACTGTATCACAATAGATGATACCGTCGTGGCCCTCGTTGAAAAAATAATCCTCGAATGGTGACCGCGCAACAACATGTACATTCTGTTGAATCGCGCTTATAATAGCAATGGTCGGTTCTTAAGTGTAATAATGCTGAGCAAGTATTTTTTTTTTTCAAAATAATATACAATTACGTGCTGACACGGACAACAGTCATATAATCATTGGCAGATCCAGGGTCTGCCCCCCCCCCCCACCCCCCCCACACCCTACCAACCCTATTGACATATACTTATTACTATTGAGCTTAATTTTTTAGTATAGTATATTTATTATGATTTGTGATTTTGCACAAATTTTTAGTATAGTCCATGAATTAGTATGTATGCAATTCATGGTTATTTTTCACATTTTAAGTGTAAAAAATATTATAGTATTCAAACACATTTTACTTTTCTATTTAAGAAAATATTATTAGTCAAAACAACATTTTTATTATAATCTTATCATTAGAATAAAGATTTATATTATTTGGGCACTTATATGATTTTATATCTATTTTTTTAAAATATTTTATTGGGCATGGTGTCTACCAACAAATTTACCAAGAAGCAGAGTGTCCTTTAGCAAATCCCATTTTAATGTCCAATAGCAAAGGGTGGTCACTTTCAGTGTTTAGGAGCAAAATTTCCTTAAAATTTACCATAAACCTTCATTGTCAATCATGGCATTAGCTTAAATAGTGAGTATTAGCCTTAAATCACGATTAAATCTTCATTGTCAATCATCATCTCCATGCCCCCTCTTGATCCCATCCTGGATTCTCCATTGCATATAACATCTTGTAAAAAAACAACAACCATGCATATAACAAGATGCACACCCATGGAAGCCCTCTAGGGTAATTCTAAATATCAACATGCATTTTCTCGTTGCAATACTAAGGCTCTATTTGGTAGAGCTCCTACCGACTTTAGTTTCTCTGATGTATTTATTACTCAGAGGAAACAATTTTATCTTTTCGTTCTCTTACATAGCCAGTGAGAACAGATGAAGCTAAAAAAATTAGTCTTTTCGTTCTCTTACATAGCCAGTGTGATAAAAAAATGGTTCCGATAAACAGTGTATGGACATCTCTAGCTAGCTAGCTTGGACTAGGAGAGGGAGGGAGAGATTGTTCATTGATAAGCTACATGCATGCATGTATGGGGACCGGTGAGACTGCTCATAGATAAGACATGGCTCTATATAATTAGAGAAGTCCATATTATTAATAAACAACTACAGAAGTTGACAGTTGACAATGACAGAAGCCCATTCACACACGTTATCATGTTTAACTGATCGTTTCTGTGGCTGATACTATTTTGTTGTTAGGTATAAACATTGTATCATGGTTGATAAGCTAATTAAGTGAATAAACGAATGGGCTGATAGGACGTAGTACTGCGCAGGGTCAATGTACGTACTTTTCCATGGATGATCAGTATTCTCTTTGTTTTAAATTATAGGACGTTTAACTTTTATTAAAGATAGATATATTGTTTTTTCATATATTTAGATATAATATATATATATATATCTAAATATATAGTGAAAACTGTATATCTAACAAAGCCGAAACATCTTATAATTCTAAATAGAAGGAGTAACGACTAATAACCATTCTTCGTCGTCGTCTACTACATCATCATCGACCCGTCAACACATCTGCCATATATACGTCATGAAAGAAAGAATGGTCCTAGCTTATAGGTTGGCACTTCTTTTGCTACAGCGCTGTCGGTAGTCCTCCATGCTGATGGTGATCTCTCTGCTTCGATCTGCTGCCAATATAATGGAGTCCGTGTCTGATCCATTCGCGCTTTGACCGATGACCTGCTAACAATTAATGGTGGGTTGTTGAATTGGTGTCAGCACGCAGGATCCACGGGTGTGGGCGTGTGTGTCCAGTCTTCGTTCATTCTCGGTTAGCGGCGGCGTGCGTGTCTCACTCACTGCACTGCACCAGATGCACGCACGAACGGCGGCGTGTGTGCTAGCTACCGGCCGGCGGCCGGCTGGGATTGTTGTTAATTAGCTGATGATGAGTTGAGAAGCCTCGCCGAAGCAGCTGCTGGCGGTGGTCGCCGCAGCGGGTGGCGTCGTCGTCAGCGCGTCGGCGACGACCTTCGCCACGGCGTCCTTGACCGGCTGCTCCTTCCAGTCGGTTCCCGGCGACTGCGACACCACACACAAGAGACACACACCGTTAGTACACAGAGCTAGCTTTTTCACGATCATAGTACAGGTTGTACATGTGTCGCTGTCAGCAGATACGCCGGCCGGCGGCATATGCACTTAGTCAGTCAGTAAAGCCAGCCTAGCTAGCTAAGGCTAAGCATACGTCGATGACGGATGAAAAATTGGCAACGCATATGCATGATTATATGAGAGAGAGAGATATAGTATACAGTAGATGCCAAGGAAGGTCAGAGCGCGTTCATACTATTTTCATTTTTTTCCACCCTCTGCTCGCATCTGACGAAGCTGCTGGCTCCAATTTTCAAGCAGGGGGTTTTACTTTTCATGCAATCATGTTGGATTTTACATGAACGAACTATGCACCCCTAACAACCCCTTCATTAGTCAATGAAAGATTCTTCGATCGGGCCGTTTGTTGCTTTCTTTCTACCTTAAGTCTTCTTCATCTTGCATTTGCATGCATTCATGGTTTACTTTGGTGCATAGCCTCAGTTAGCATATACTAATAAATCTTCCTGATAAATAAATAGTACTGTATATATATGTCGACTTTCGCAAGCATTGCTAGCTTGTATAGTTCGTTCTTCATCTAATCATATTCAAATGAGAATGTTAAGATTCGTCAATGTTAACAGCTACAGTAATAACTAATAACCTAGTACTAGCGTGTATGTCAGACTGAATCATCTATAGTAAATGAACGATGCATGCATGACTTATAAGATGATTGTTCATCATGCCATGCATGCGAGACAGATATTGGATAGCGGAGTATACCTTGATTTGCATCGTCAGGACAACAGCTCGTGGAGAGGCGTTCTTCACTCCGGTAGCAAGCCCATCGCTGGTGCTCATTGACATCAGGCTGACTCCATCTCCGATCTGCTCTTTCAGGCACTGCAGCGTCCGGACCACCACGTCCGTCATGTTGCACGGCGTCGGCGACGACAAGGGCGACCTCACCGCTATCTTCAGCGTGCAGAGGTTGTCTTCGTTCGCCGCCCTGGTTATCTCGACCTGCACCTTCGTCCTCGTCTCGCCGGAGTCGTGGTCGTCGCCGTCCTTGCGGTGGCTCAGCCGCGACTCGAGCGACTTGTTCTTCTCCTCGAGCTCGGCCACCTTGGCCTCCAGCGACCTCACGTACTCCCTTGCCCTGATCAGTGTCGACGTCTTGTCCTTCTGTCGATCGTACAGAGAAGCAAATAAATGCTCGTTCGTCAGAAGCAGCTCATCATGCACGCACGCACGCACGAGCACGATCACACACATACCTATGGCACTATTCGTTTCACTAAAATTTGGTTTATACTAAATGCTTAGGTTGATTCGTTGTGACTTTTGAGTTGAAAATACTATTTGTTCACTGAAATTTAGTGTTGAAGTAGTAGTGTTCACGAACATGGCCGGAAGACACGTACTTTTTTGCTAGCCGGAAGGACGGCCTTGAGCGCGTGGAAGCTGTCGTTGAGCTTCTCTCGCCGCTTGCGCTCCGAGAACATGTGCTGCAGCTGGTTCACCGACGGCGGTTGCACCGCCTCGGCCGCCGCCGCCGCCTGGTAGTAGTACTGCTGCTGCTGCTGCTGCTGGGTGTACCTCGCCGCCACGTGCATCTTGGACAGCACCGACATGGCCGTCTTGAACATCCTCTGCCCACACGCGCCGGGCTTCGGCGGCCTTTTGGGGCCAAGATGCCGCGCGTAACGCTTGAACGCACTGGTGGTTGTGGACGGCGACTCCGGCGCGTGAAGGCTGGATGGCACCACGGCGGGCGGTGGTGGTAATAGTGGCACGTGCGAGGAGACCTCTGGGTACTGCTGGTTGCCGGTGCCGGCAGCCACCGCCGCCGCCGGCGCGGTGCGGATGATGTGTGCCGAGGAGCTCTCGGGGCTGCAGGAGAGGGAGGCAGAGGCCGCAGGCAGCGAGAAGGAGGAGGACGATGACGAAGAAGGGAAGTTGCCGCCGGTGCCAGCGTGGTGGAGGTCGTCGAGGAGGCCTTCCACGATAGGATCGTGCATCATGTCGATGATGGCGGCGGCACCGTCGTCGTTGGAAGACATGTATACAGCTGCCTCGTCGTCCATGTCGTTCATGCGCATGCTGATCTGCAGGTTGATATCGATAAGCAGTACGTTAAGAACGACAAACCTCCATTTATCTGTCCTGAATCTCTGCATCAGATTTGCAATGTGATTTCATGATTAAAATTGGTCGAAAATAACGCTGCTTGCCTGGTTGAGGTGGTGCTGAATCTGCGAGCTGACGAGAAACTGCTGCTGCTCGCCCTCCATGAACTGCAGGTCTGCAGGAGTGCAGCTGTGTGCGTTCAGAGAGTGATCAGTCAGCAATTAAGCTACCAAAAACGAGCTACAACCTACGATCGAACAAGAGCCAGCACTCAGCTAGCTACTTGTTGAGCCAAGAAATTAGAAACGATGCATACCTGCTGGCAGCGTAGCCGCACATGAAGCCTTTGTTGCCGCCGGCGTTGGTGGTGGCGAAGCCATGGAGCCAGCTGCCGCTATCCATGTCTCAACTAGCTAGGGGTGGCTGGTTCTTTAACGCCGGCCAGTTATTAGTTACTTGCTTGTTCTACGAAGGACGAAGAACGAAGCCGATTAAGTTCATATATGACGAGCTAGTCGATCGACTACTATAGTAGTAGCAGCAGCAGCTATATGGAGCGCTGAATAGTGAAGTGAGAAATGGCTATATGGAGCGCCCGTGGTATGGATCCGTATATATATAGATGGAGATATAGTAGGTAGCTAGCTTAATTAGCTTAGCTAGGCATGGACGAAGATGCTAAAGAAAAAGGCGAAAAGCTGTATTGCATTGATCTCTTTGTTGGGGTGTCCGTCCGGCCATGAAGAAAAAACTGAAGGAGATGGATGGATCGACCGATAGGGTGAGAGAACGCACGTGCTGTTTCAAGTGAAGAAAAATGGGTGCTGAAGTCACGGGGAATGACCGCGAGTCTACGGTCAATTTGGTCTGGCTGCGCCGCAAAAAAGGCAACGTGTACAATACACCTAAGTACTCCCTCCATTTCAAATCGTAAGTCATTCCAAGAATCTTGGAGAGTCAAAGTTTCTCAAGTTTGACCAAACTTATATAATAATAAAATAATATTTATAATGTCAAATAAGTATCATTAAATTCGTTATTAATTATATTTTCATAGTATACCTATTTGATGTTATAAATCTTTATAGTTTTGTCTATAATTCTTGGTCAAACTTGAGATGCTTTGACTCTCCAAAATTCTTGGAATCACTTACAATTTACAATTTGGGATGGAGAGAGTATTTGATATTCTTTCCAACGAACCTCTCTTGGATCCATCCGTGGCGATGGATCATATGTTACCAGAGTGAAATGCGTCCTTAGACTTCTTTCATTTTCCAAGTCTCAGCCGGCCGGGTCTATGAACTCTTATGGTCTTGTTTATATACTCATGTATCTATCTCAAACCATATGCATTGGAGTAGAAATTTGTTCAAATACACTCCAACACATATGATTTAATAGAGATACATGCGCATCCAAACAAGGCTTAAGTGATTATCTGAGGCCCCTCTAACTTTTCAAGTAGTTCATTCAACCTAAATTTACACTTTAAATGAACCACTTGAAAATTTTAAGGGCACAAATATTCATCTAGAGAATTGATGACCTAAGATGAAAATACAGAAACAGATTTTTATGAGTCACTAGGAAGAAAAAGAATTCTCCGCCTAAATATATTATATTGGAGCAACAATTATAGAGAACAAGCGGCTCTGGATGAGACAGAGCACCACCAACAGAGCACATCCACCAACTGAGATAGAATAACACGCGTGGAGGCGCAATAGAGAACACACACTTACAACACAACACCACCAACAACATATATGTGACAGAGCGAAGGACAACAACAAAAACACAGAGTGGAGAACAAAGAACTCTCATGATAAGCATGTAGTTATTTATCAACTCACACCACCACCACCAAGCGGATGAACTTCGGCGACACCACTCCGATCCAACAGTGATTGCTAAGCTTTAAGTCAATATGGCAGATGGCAGACATGATTACAATGTCTTTAAAGCATATTTAAGACCAAATTGATGTCCGCCAATGGCTGTGTTTAGTTCCTCCAAAAACACCAAACTTTGGCACTATGCAAAAAGAAGATTCCTCATCACATCAAACTTGCGGTATATGCATGAAGTACTAAATGTAGACGAAATCAAAAATTAATTGTACAGTTTACTTTAACTTTGCGAGACGAATCTTTTAAGCCTAATTAGTCCATGATTGGACACTAATTGCCAAATACAAACGAAAAGTGCTATAGGATTTTTTTCAGTAACTTTTCAGCATCTAAACACAGCCAATACCCATTATGGACAAAAAACCACAATGGAAGGAGGGTCGGCAAAAAGAGTGCGAGGAGATCTAACAAAGGGATAGATCATGGTCTCATTATGAGCATTTGTTGAGACAAGTGAAAGCTTAAGTTTGGTTTTTGATTAATTGATGAATCCTATTGAACTACTCCTTTTGTCAAGTGTCTTTGATTAAAATAGGATGGTCCAATCCAAGTGATGGAGCTAGATAATGGTCATGGTGAAAGAGATGATCAAATGCTCTAAACTGGAAAAGAAGAAATAGAAGAACAAAAATCATATTGATCAAGGCAAAGGTATCATATAGGATTTTGTTTTGGCACTCAAGACACCATAGAGGGTGTGAATGTGTTCAGGAGTGATAGTTGTACTATTAAGAGGGGATAATTTTGGTTAAAATGGTTATCAAGTTCCACTAGGACAATTCATATAAGCATATGCATTAGGACCTAGTGTGCTATCCTAACACCCCTGAAAATATGTTGAAAATATGCTAACACGCATGAACAAAGATGGTACACATTGTATTTGGCACATGGAAGCAAGGGTGAAGAGATCGGAGAAGGTTCAGGGTTCACTCTATATGACTGGATGTTGTCCCCCTTAGGATCGGACATGCCCTTTGCTAACCCTAGGCTTAGTGTGTCCATAGAGTGTGGACCATATGTTGTGAGGGTCCGGTCAGTATTGATCGGATGCGTCCGGGCATTAAAAGGCCTCTCATGAATCCCTTTGAAAGCAATCAGACTCTATGTACAGAGTTTGACCAGATGCATTAGGGACATTGTTCACGTGTCCGTCAATATGACATGGCGATTACTGAGGAGAGAAGAGCAATGGAAACTGAGAGCATCCATACACTCTAGGAGTTCTCTAGATAGTGATTGGACATTGCGGCCCGTGCCATGCATCTAGTCATTTTAACTGATATGTTCGGTCCAACATTAATGCACGACTGAATAGATATATCTGTTGAGATTGAACATGCAATGTTAAATGTGACCAATGTGTGGCCACATATGGTGGACTGGACGTTGGCCCACCAGTCACGGTGTGTCCGATCAAACGCATCCTGTCGTGTCCTCGTAGAACAATGACTCTATTCCTTGAGGGAGTTTTATATATTCTTGTTCAAAGGCTTTAGACAACCTCTCTTGGTATTTTGAAATACCTGACATCCATTTAAGCTGAGCATATTCCCTTCCACTCGTCTCCCTGCTGCTTGATAGATCAAATAAAAGTGAGATTAAGTGATTCCAAGTGCTTGTGCTTGTCTAGTTTCATCTAGTAGCACTTTGTTATCGTTTTGCTATGGATTTCTTGTACTTTTGGTGTTCGTTGACACTTACATGGCATGGAGCAGTGGTGGAGGTCCGGCATGAATTGGAATTGTTCATGGTTGGCTCTGGCAATTATGAGAGGACTTATACCCTCCTCGGCGAAGAGCTAAAGGGTAACTCTAGTAAATTGTTTGTGTCTTTGAATTACCCTTACTTATGGGTCGGTTCTTGTAGCACCCAACTTGTGGGCTAAGATTATGAGTGCCTATTAGCCATTGAACTACCAAGTGTGTGGTCGATACAACAAGGACGTAATTTGTCGATAAGCAAGTGAACCTTGGGAAAAAGATTGATGTGTCATCTTGTCTCCCTTGGATTAACTAGTATTCTTCTAGTGATTGTTTCATACATCTATTTGCCCGACATTGGTATAAACATCTATCACTCATTGTATTTATTTCATAGTTATTAGGTTGTATAGTGATAGATAACTCTTAGTTGATAGTTCATATTGCTAGATCACTAGTGTATGATAGTGACTTAGCTTTGTGTGCCATAGCAATCATATTCATCTATAATTGCTTGGAGATAGTTGGCTTGCTTTTATAAGTACAACTAGAGCAAAAATCTTCATGTTATTAATTACTAACACTTTACTCTAATGGTTTGTAGAAGTTTATAATAGGCTATTCACCCTCGCTAGCCATTTAGGACCTTTCAACAAGTCAATCAAGGATCATGGAGAATGACAAAGCTCGAGCACTGGTAACATAGTTTGTTGGTTAGAACTTGTTAGAATCATGAGAGACAAGAAGGCTAGGTCCTCGTCACAAGGAGGTGCCAATCATCTCCAAAGCAATGCTTCCACGTAGGGAATGGCATGGGACGATGCTACCATCACTTGTCTAGGATCACTGATTTGGGTTTTCACCCAAAGATCAAACTCAATAAGATGGTAGATAGAACCTTGACAATGCCTCCAAGAAGGAACATGACACATGCGGGTTCCATCATCATGGGTGAAAGCATATAGGACACTAGTTGGTTCAATGACGACACAAGATTATTGTGACTAAAGTGTGTTTTGCAGAGGTAATTTGTGTTAGATCATGATAATGGTGATTGATTGGGTAACAAATGGACATTGTTTCAGTTTTCAAAGTACGGATACAAGGTTAAACACAATCTAGTTCTAGTGTCGATTAGAGTCTAGAGACATTTAGAGTAGATTAGGGCTTTGTTTTTTCCTTTGATTGTACTATTAAGGGGGGTATAAATGGGTAGCTTGACCTAGATGAGTCTAATATTTTAGGTGTGATGCTGACTTGTCAAACTTACCACTAGGTAGCTAAGGGTGGGCCCTAAGATCAGTTAGAACAACTTCCATTCTCGAAGAAATTTGATTCACGGTTGTTTGTGGTGTTTTACAATGCACCATACGTTGATGCACCTAGCACCAGACACGACTAGTCAGTGTAATGCGGCTAGGGTATACTATTGATGGCCACTAAACCCCCAATATAACCATCAACTATTGCATGAAATGATAAGAAATAGATTATAAAGCATAGTTGTAGGGTTTGATTCTAACGAGTTCCATGAGTTGTAGTGTTCTCACTTGTTTTGCAGGATATTCAGGTTTCATTGTATAAAAGTATCTTAAATAAGGAATTAGAGTACACCATTGTGTAGAGCCCATCAATACGATCAAAACGGACCTATCACTTGCCATATTTAGAGCTACGATGAGGAGGATATCAAGATCGCAATGGAATTCAACTTAGGAAGACTCTAGAACATACCGGAACCATCACTCATTATATGTTTAAGGGTTAAACTGACATAATTTCAAAGCTTTGGTGAATCTATACTTTCCAGGGACTAAACAGGAATTAATACGAAGAATAATCCTACTCCAACACGACTCCCTATGCAAACCGAACGGAAACCTGCACTAGAGACTCTATAAGACACTAGAGAGCACTAGAAAGAAGCGGAGGCCGAGGTGGGCCAGAGGGGGCCGGCCGGCCCCACCCCTAGGCCGGTCGGCCTGCTACATAGCCTAATTCATCCATGTCTCATATGGCGGTGCCTAACCGACCTATGGATCCCATCTAAGCCATTGCTTAAGTCGGTTTCGATCCAAGGGCCGCGGTTCATCCCACCGGAAGTATTATGGTGCAACGCATTAGTACCACATCTCCAATTCAAGGATTGCTCCACCTATCCCGGACTATAAATAAAGGGGTAGACCTTCCCCCAAAGGCATCCTATCATATTCTACAATTCATATATCTTCGGTTAGGATCGGAGGTGTCCCTTGAATGGATAACCTCTTTAGGGCCAACTATCAAGAAGAAGACTAGTTCTCCCTCTAGTTTAGGTTTAGAATCTAGTCTGGTATTAGAATTAGAAGAGAGAAGGTAAGGGAGAGACTTGGAGGAGGTGCCGGCCTGTCGGTGCTTCATCTACACCTTGTACCTGCAGATTAGAGATCGCTAACCCCGATCTCTCGTCTAAGATTCGCTTTGGTGATCAACTTTTGTTTACGCGTAAGTTTCTATTATTATTGTTCTATTTGGTCTATGACTCTTTTGAGTACTTTATTTCTACTTGCAATAGGAGTAAGGTTTCTTTTATAGTGTAAGCGTGGTGCTTAGGCTTGTTAGCTAATAGATGTGCCCTATACTTCGGATCGGTGGTAGCTCGCAGAGGTAATTCTTATAGCTCTGTTGAATCTTCTATAGTCCACCTCCCATTTATAGGACCTCGCAGGTTAGATAGTTACTAGTTGTGGCGTACTCTACTTGCGACCCTTCTAGATAATTCCCTCGGTTGAACATTAATAAACAGAACCTTGTTTCTTAATAAGAGCTATTAGACTTATTAGACCCTTCTAGATAAAACCTTTGTGATTCCTTCTTTCTTTTAACTTCTCAAGCCTTGTTAGCGACTCATGGATTAGCTATTAGACTTAAGTAATCAAACTGTTCCTTTGGGTTCGATATTAAAACTAGGTTATCTCGCTGAAGTGCTACATCGGTATCTTATCTGTGCGCTTGTAGATAACTTGAGTGTGGATAATTTATACCAACGTATACCACCAGACATATCAACAGAGCTTAGGGACATGACTGTGCACTTAGTTTGCTCTCCATTTTGAACCAGACGCAGCATTGGATGCATCTGAGGGCAGTGTATGGTTGTTTCTATGGAGGTTCGAGAGAGGGAAAATTCTGACGGGCGCATTTGGTCCGATCAGAGCGATAATGTGGGTTGAATATAGTCGTTGGGCAGTGACCGGACGCATTCGGTCGTCACTTAAATAGTAGGTTTTGAATCCAACAAGTATGTTTGGAGTGGGGGTATTTATACTTCTTTAACACCTTCAACATAACTCTCTTGCTTATTTGACTAGCTGGACACTTTCATACAGTGCCTTGAGACAGCAAGTGCCTAGTGAGGGAGAGTGATTTGATAATCCAAGGATACGACACCTCATTAGTGGCTATGGAGTAGCAAGTGTGCACCCACCCATCTCATTAATAGGTTTGTGTGAGTCAATAAGAGTTTGCGCTTGTTACTTTTGGTGATCGACATTACCTGGACGGTTCAGTGGTGATTGAGAGCTTGGTGATCATCTAGTGGAGCTTGTGGATCGATGACACAACTCATCTTGTGATCGGTTGTGGATGATTCACCAAGCAAGAGTGTCAAAGAATCAGTTCAAAGAGAGCACTTAGTCCTTGTGCGAACCAAGAGGAAGCTACACCCTTGCGCGGGTGCTCTAACGAAGACTAGGAGAGAGTTTCGAGTCCTTGATACCTCAGGAAAACATCGTCTTGTCCCTTCTACTCTTTAGTTTTAGGTTGCTAAACTTTTATGTGGTAGTATCAATAGAACACACTTCTAGGCACAGGGGTGATTGGATTTTAGAATTAGGACTTAATTCTTGCAATAGATTTTAGAAAATTCCAATTTGCTCCCCCACTTAGGCATCTTGATCCTTTCAATGGGCACCAACAACAAGTGGTGGAGCAAGACTTCATCTAAAATCCACCGTAACTGCCCCTCATCGCAGAAAGCAATGCCCGACACCTCCACTTTGGGATGAAAACGATCGAAAATGAGGCCAAATCACACTACTACAAAATGAATTTGTGCAGCGTCACCAAAATAGCCTCCGCGACGAGCACATATTTTACCCGCTCCGGTTAATGCTCATGATTTATCGAGGTGGGCTTTTTTATTTATAGAGGCGGGCATATTTGTCAACCGCGGTAAATTGATTTCCCGTGGCGGGCGTCTTAAGATGTCCGCCACAATAAATCTATTTACCGTGGAGGGCAACTTATAGAGCCCGCCGCCAATAAACCCAAGCCCACGGGAGAAGCCCAGATGGCCCAGTTCCCAACAAAAGTATATATACCAGCTTCTAGGGTTTCAACATCACTTCGATCATTCCCTCTCCCTTGCAACTCTCAGTCTCTATCTCTCTGTCTCTCTCTATCTCTCCGCCTCCCCAATCCCCGTGTCCCGACGGCGTGCGCAGGGCAACGACAGCGCGTGGGACGACAACGTGGGTCGCGCGGGGCTACAACGGCGGTGCATATCGCGGGGCTACGGTGGTGGCGCGAGGCCATAGCGGCGCGCGGGTCGCCCCGGTCTATGGTGGCGCACGGAATGGCGGTGCTGGTCGCGGGGAGCCACAACGGCTTGCGGGGCTATGGCAGGTGGTGTGGGGCCACAACGGCGGTGCAGGTCGCAGGGCCACAACGGCGCATGGGACGGCGACATGGGTCGCATGGAGCCACGACGACTTGCGGGGTTACAGCAACGTGTGGGGCCATAGCCGCGCGCAGAGCAACGGTGCCGGTCGCGTGGAGCCACGTGTTGACGATAATTTCACCATATTTTATACCATCTAAACCGTCAAAAAATCACCTTTTCCAGGAGCTAACAAGCAAATATGTAATGAATTTTAATCAAATAACCAGTTCTACATGTCCATGACGTATTTCTTGCAGAATTACTTGAAATGGAGACAAATGAGCTTGTCGGAGCCACATTGGAGGGTTGGTCGACCTCGCCATGGGCCCTACCAAGCTTCCCAATGCAAGTAACCCATAGGAAAGGAGGGCCCACAGAATAGTGAATGAGGGTTAATTGACCCCCTAAGCAGGTCAGCCAACCTCTCCAAGTGGTCCACTGAAGTATCCACCCACTCTATGACATGTGGGGCACCTTCTAGAAGAAAGCTAGTGGGTCCAAGCCCCCATAGGGGGTCGAACGACCCCTATGGTGTCCTTTGGGTCTCCTCTTTCTCCCACCGCCTCTTTGCATGATCCCATGCATGAAAATGCTTATGGCCCTCCATTTAAGTCGGCTTGATGGCGATTATGATCCAAGGGCTCCCAGGCATCATCACGCGGATCGATGACCTGGCAGCGGAGTAGCCCCTACTCCACCTCTACCTATAAATACCCCAAAGGCCTCCACTCTCAAGCCATTCTTACATAGGAGTAGTCACTCTTCAAACAACTTCCATGCTCTAGTAGTAATGCTATGCAAATAGGGAGAGTGAGGGAAGTCCTCTGGAGTAAGCTCCGGATCTGTCGGGAATCTTCTCCAAAGGTGTACCTCAGCGGATGCAATCTTCTTATAAGTAATACATCCGAGTTCTTTATAGTATTTGATATTCTAATTATGGTATAAATGTTATACAACTTTTCATGCTTGTTCATCGCTTTACTTTAAGTAGAGTGATTTAGCCTTAGGCCAAGGTTAAAATAGTGAGATTAGTGTAGACATGGTGTCTAAACTAGATCTTGCCTTTGTAAACCGTTTATCGCACGAATTGTTTGTGGTAGCTAGCAGGTGGTGACAGCTCTGTCTAGTCTCTGTATCCCACCACGTGTGTAAGATAAGTTCTTAAAAGGTAGGACCTCACAACATGATGACGCGGTCCGATCGGAGTTATATCTCTTACTGATCTATCTCATCGCCTCCTGCAAGAGAAGAGCTGATAAAGCCATTATAACTAGTTTTTTCTAGTTAGATATCTTTGCTACAACGAACCTCTCTACCCAAATATCATAGACTCCCTTGTCTCATCATAGGACAAACTTGATCATTAGTTAATTCACTTCTCGTTCCCTGTGAAAAATACGATACCTGGAATAGTCCCAGTGAAAGCTACACTTGACAACCGTACGCTTGCGGTCTTTTACCCGTTTGCCACTCTTAGTGTCAACACCACGGCGACGCATGGGCTAGCTGCCTCCTCCCCCTTCTTCTCCGGTATCGAAGCGGATCCACAACCGAAATCCGGTGACGACGGGCAGCCTCCACCTCTGGCCACGGCGGATCTAGCGTCAGGCAAGATCCCGATGGCGCGGGTTGCGGGTTGGGATTGACTCGCTTGCGGGCTCGGGATATGGGTTCGCCGGTGGATTTGTTTTTTTTTCATCAGTTGTATCGTGGTGGACATTCTTAAGTCCCACCGCGTCTAATACGTTTCCTGCAGCGGGCACTGGCGCCCGCCCGTGGTGAAGTCAGAATTACCGTGATGTTCTCACCGCGACGGATGCGTTTGCCCGCTGTAGTTAAACACTCTGTAGTAGTGTCACTTTCATTTTCACATTTTTTTTCTCAAAAACGAAATCGATACGATACTAAGGGAACAAATACGACACCAGTATTTTGGTATATTTGGAAACGATATAATCGATCGAAAAATATAGCGATAACGGTCGAAATCGATGACAACGATATCCTAAAACGATGAACACACTAAACTGTCGAGAAGAGCAATATAAGTTAACATATCTCACATGACAATCATAAATAAAGCCACAATTGACAAGACCACAAGCTAAATCACATATTTCACAACAATCTTAGTCTCAAACAGAAGATGGCAATTCTTGACAATGACACAAATAAACGCTCAAGTTCTAAGTTAACTTGACAAAGCAAGGTGATAAAAACATGAATTACTAGAGTGCCTTCTTCGGTGCATCAAAAGTATGTACTGTAGTCTATAAATAAAATTATAATACAATTGAATCGGTAATTGTCGACTATACAATTGAATCTTAACGTGTCCGCTGCGGTAAATATGGTATTTTTCGTGGTGGGCAAAAATGGCCGCCACAGTGAATAAAAAAAATGTCCGCTGCGATAAATTATCGGATTTTCCACAACGGGCAAAACTAGTGTCCGCTACGGAAGAGTTTTAGGCAACGCTGCGGAAGCTCTATTTTGACGTAGTGATTGTATATTATTGTTCATTATGAGAGACATACTTATTTATTATATTTCTATCGTAGTAGAGGGAGTTTGAACAACATGTTATAAGTTACAAATAGAAATATGGAATGATGATCTATAGACAATTTTCATCTCTCACCCTATAGAATCAATTGGAATGGTGAAGTTTGAAAAGTGGTGGAATGCCAAATTTTAAGTCAAATAACTTAATTTATTAAAGTAGATTTCAATTCCTCCAAATGAAAGGATCCAAACAGCCCCTTATAGAATATTAAGGGCCTGTTTGGGACTGTTCCGCTCCATGTTTTTCAACTCTGCTCCGCGTTTTTTTAGCCAAACAGTTTCAGCTCCACGCACACAACTCCAAAAAAAGGTAGAGTTGTGAGAGCACCTAAAGAGGTACTCCACAAACTCTAATTTTTTTTTGAGAATTTTTTTTGAGCTGCTTCATAATAGAGTTTGCATAACAGAGTTTGTGAAGCAGTCCCAAACAGGTTCTAAGTCTAATTAATCTATCACTAGCATATGTTTACTGTAACATCACATTATCATTATAATTAAGTTTAATAAATTTGTATTATCATAAATATTTAGTTGACATCATAAATATTATTGTATTATCTTATATAAGTTTGATCAAAGTTGATATGTTTTAACTCTCTAATATTAATTGAAATATCTTATAATTTAGGATGGAGGGAGTACATGCTTTTGCATGGCATTTGCGTGGGGTTCGACCATGATATATGTGGGGGAGAAATAATTAAGGAATAAAAAGCATGCTTTTTGCCGACAATATGTACAACAAATATGATAGTATGTATTACAACAAAATATACAACTTGTTATACTTGGACGATTTGAAGATGTATTTAACAACCATGTTATCCATATTCGTCTTGAAATTAGATTTTATATCATTGATAGACACACGTTGTTGTAAATCATATACGTCGTAAGTTCGTGTCATATGTGGAACAAGATGGAGCAATGGCACTGTAAGAAGTTTGGCATATGTTGTTATATTGACACATAAGTTTGGTCAAACTTGAGATACTTTTGACTCTTCAAGATTCTTGTGAAGTCTTATAATTTGGGATGGAGGGAGTACTTGGCTCTAAAAGAAGTCTAAAATCAGTTATAGCATCTCTAAAGTTTCTTTTCTTTTGTTTTATTTCTAACATAACACACTATGTGAGGATTGACACATAGACTCACCATGAGAAAATAGAATAGTATGGAACAAAAACCCTCAAGGAACCCATGAAAAAAGATAAGGAAATCAGTCCCGACGGAAACCCCAGGAGGATAGATGTTGATGGCCTCAAAGGATATATAAAACAAGGTTATAGCCCTTGTCCAGGAGAAACCCATAATAGTAATTTTCGTGGGCACGCCTAGCTATTGAACTTCTTTTTTGACATGTAGGTATTGAACTTCTGACATAAGGCTTTGCCCGCAGAAGCACATGTGCCACTGCTGGCACTGCACCTGAAGTAACTTTGTGACTGATTGAATGATTTTTTTTCTTTCGATTTAGTGAATCTTGTAATGAGTATTGTCTAAACAATTTCAAATGAAAAAAAACAAACTGAAAATCTTTCCCCTCAAGAGAATTATTAGATGCCAAGGAAATTCCTTGTTCCCTTTTTCTGGTAGTAGTGAGACTCCCAAAGAGTCATCCTCAATCAGTAACTATGACACTGAGTATGCATATTACATTAAAGATTGAGAAAAATACGAGAGATAATGTCACGTCTAACTCTTTAACTCTTGGTCACAATTGACCTGTGTCCTCTGTCTCTCTCACTACTAATACTCCCTTTATTCTTGAATAGATTAATTTCTAAAATTTGTACCAATCAAATATTTTTAAATTTGACTAATTTTATGAAAAAAATAACATCTATAACATGTAATGTATGTTATAAAAATATATACTAGTAAATCTAGTTATACTAATTTAATACCATAAATATTAATAATTTTTTTCTAAAAACTTAGTTAAAGTTTAAAATTTAACTTAAAATAACTAAGAATCTATACCATGTTGCGAACATCGTATCGATGAGGACAGTTGGTCAACCAGGAAACAAAAATAAAAAGTGAGTGTCTAATTGTCCGTCGGCATATACATTTATATGGCCAAATCTATCATATTTTTTAAAATATATCATCTAATAGATAGTTGTATTATAAACCCTAATACAAATACAATCAAAGGTAGGTACCGTTCGTTTGATCGTTTCGGTGGCTGATAAGCCGGCTAATGTCGTTTTTACCGTTTTTCTACAAAAAAAATATATATTTCGTGGGCTGATAAGCCGGCTGATAAGCCAAGCGAACATGGCGATGACAGATGTAATATAAAAAACGGTCAGAGTTTCGACAGAACATGACATGACGACAGCTTAAGATTACATCCACGTTCATGATTCACACAAGCTAAGCTATACTATCCCTCCTATCCAAATTATGAGAGGTTATGACTTTTTAGATACGTTGTATTGTATTTTCTATGCATATAAATATGCACCATATCTACATATATAGTAAAAACAATGTATCTATAAAAGTCAAGACATGCATCCTATAATTTAGAAAATATTTAGTACTTTTTCCATCCAACGTTTGTTTTTTTTCATCTTAAATTTGATCGGTCGTCTTATTCAAAACTCTATGCATAATACCACTTATTTACTGTGGTTTGCTTTATTGATAAAAGTTCTTTAAAAGAACCTAAATTTAATTATGTCTATATAAAATATTTAATAAAATGAGTGATCCGGCGAGAAAAGTCAAACTAGTTTAATTTAGGGCGCGTTTAGATCCAAAAAAATTTGGCTTTTGGCTACTGTAGCACTTTCGTTGTTATTTGGTAAAAATTGTCCAATTATGGACTAATTAGGTTCGAAAGTTTCGTCTCGCAATTTCTCGATCAACTGCGTAATTAGTTTTTTTTTCGTCTACGTTTAGTACTCTATGCATGTGCCGCAAGATTCGATGTGACGAGAAATCTTGAAATTTTTTTGGTTTTTGGGTTCCATCTAAACGGGGCCTCAGCGCAGACGAAGTTCCCGATCGTAGAAACAAAGGGGCGATTCCGATTGGTGTGCGACGTGACTGTGATCGGTCGTCTCTGCCCGTTGCGCGCGCAGAGAAAGTTCCGACAGGAGGACGTGGACGGGCAGCAGGGGACGCACGCAGGGGGCCACGCCGGCTAGCTGCGCCGTCGGGATCGGATCGGATCGGATCGGATCGGAGGTCTTTGGCTGCTGCCTGCCCGCCGGCGTGTGGTAGTGGACACGGATGGTGCTGCTGCTGCGCGCAATGATGATGACGACGAATAATGAATTCCAAAGCTGGACCGGACCGGGCGCCGGCCGGCGGATCGGACGGATGAGCCCGTGACTCGACAAAAACATGATCGAGGCCGACCTATTCGTATCTACCCGCGCCGCGCGCACTAGTCGTAGCATACCTCTGTGTGTGTATGTGTGCTTCGGGTGCGGGAGCTAGCAGCTACTCCACGTCCCTAAATAATTGTTTTCACTGTTGTTCGTACCACAATTTGTAAAAAATATATACAATATTTATAGCTTTAAATAAATTTATTAAAAAATTAGATTTAAAAATCTTTCTAATAATACTAATTATATATCATAATTGTTTATATTTTTTAATATATATTTAATCAAAGATGTTTCTTGAATTATTTAGGGACGAGGGAGTACACGAGACGAGACGAATGGTCAATGCCGCAGCGGACGTACACACACCATGCAAGCATATGGTTCTCGTTAGTGGCAGAAGAGTATACTCCCTCCGTCCCAGTATACAAGACGTAACTACCTCTTGTTAAAAGACCAAAAACACATTTTATTCTCTCTCATAGCGCCATATCGATGTATGTGCGCGTCTAGAGAAAGCACAACTTATATTATGAGACGTGAATAAAAAGTGGTTATGTCTTATATATTAGTAAGGAGGGTATAACAAAGATTTCTCACTAGCTAAGTTGATTTATATTTATACAAATATACGTAACATATTGTTAGCGTCACCTACTGTACTATATAAGTAAAAATATGTAGGGTAAGGCAATCGGGTTCAGTTGCGTCTAAGTGTAAGATCTCTTAATCTTCTCATGATCAATTCCTTTGAAATATCCTTAGGTACCGTTTGGATCCTTGGTTATGGATTGGAGATAGCTACGCAAGAAAGAAAATTATAATTATAAAATATCAAATTCTAAATCAAATAGTCTAATTTACTAATGAGATTCCAATTCCTTCAGAACGAAAGGATTCAAACAGTCCCTTGGATGATTTATGGAGTATGTCCACTGCATAAATTAATCAAATAAATTAAGTAATTAATTAACAAACGTTGTGCTGGCATGGACCTGATCGTGGATGGTTAAAGCCCAAATGAAACAAAAAAGGCCAAACGGCCCATACGTGATAGTACGTCCGTAGTAGCAGCCAATCCAAACGTGGCCTAAAGCCCAGGAAACGACGAAGTAACGGCTCGCTACTGTTTTTCTTCCTCTGACCGCTGCGGTGCCTGACAGTTTTTTACAGAGAAACTTTATCTCGCCCTAGATGTGTTCATTTGGACGTGGAAATCGCTGGGAAGTTAAGGTAATGGCCATGGCGAGCGCCATATACTCATCAGAGCTCCGCCCCTGGTTCTCGTGTCTGCTGCTTGCGCACAGCGCCAACGCTTAATTAAAATCTTTAAGCTAAGTATGTAACTGGACTATAAAGCTTGGTGCCCAATGCATGGTGTCCGTGTCTGATCCATACCATACGCACGCGTGCGCGGCAGCTTTGACCTAGGTATGACCTGCTAACAATGGTGGGTTTGTGGTAGGTGTGTCTCTCTGCGTTCAGGATCCACGGGCGGGCGTTGCAGCTTTGTGTGTCGTCCAGTCTTCGTTCCTTCTCGGTTAGCGGCGGCGTGTGCTAGCTAGCTACCGGCCGTCGGCCGGCCGGATTGTTATTAATTAGCTGATGATGAGTTCAGAAGCCTCGCCGAAGCAGCTGCTGGCGGTGGTCGCCGCCGCTGGTGGCGTCGTTGTCAGCGCGTCGGCGACGACCTTCGCCACGGCGTCCTTGACCGGCTGCTCCTCCCAGTCGGTTCCCGGTGACTGCGACACCACACCAGCGACAGCAACAAGAGAGACACCGTTAGCTATTAGTCCTTTCACCAAACCAAGTAAGTACTACACATACAGTAGTGTGACACAGAGCTTTAAGATTTTCACCATCACAGGTTTATTTGTACATGTCGCTGTCAGATACTATACGCCGGCGCCATGCAGTTAGTCAGTCAGTAATTCCAGCCTAGCTAAGCTAAGCTAGCATACGTCGATCACGGATGAAAAATTGGCAACGCACATATGCATGATTATAAGAGACAGATATATACTGCAGTAGTAGATGCCAAAGAAGGTCAGAGCGCGTTCATACTGCTTGCAGAGATTTTTCTTTTTTTTTTCCACCCTAGCCCTATGCGCGCTGCTGGCTCCAATTTTCAAGCAGGGTTTTACTTTTCATGCAATCATGTTGGATTTTACATAAACGATACTTGGACGGGGGAAGCCACTAGAGTCCCCGCCTCTAGTTGAGGGGCTTCCGGGACCGCCTCGATTTATTTGTGGGAAAAAACTTGGGTATAATGAATGAATGAGCATTATCCCTTCATAGAAACCTCACGGTTTCGATCGTTCCTTCCAGTCTTCTAGCAACACCCGAGGGTTCTAGCCCATTCCCATTCCTAAATCACTAATTCATAGTGCTTTTGCCTTTCTTGCGTACTCCTGGTGATCCAGTTACTAGCCATATGTTTAGGAGGCATTTTTCTCCAGGTACTGGTACTAAGCCGCTTTGCCATCTCTTCATCTTCATCTGCAAAGAATTCTCGACGTGAAAACACAGAGACAAAGGCATGATCTTTGAATAGGAAAAAGAATGAATCCGAAGGTCCCAAATCAATTGGCTTATTCAAAAAAAGACTTCTTCTTTGAAACCTTTCGAGGAGAAGTAGGCAGAGCGGTACAATCAGGCTAGCCTGTCAGGGCCGTCTTTGGATTGACCAGCGTTGTATCTGATGAGAGGAGTCTCAGGCATGGTTTTGAATGAACGAACTATGCATGTTGTCGGGTACAAAGGTAAGGGGTACCCTAAACGTGTGATAATCTAATGCTTAACATAACAACCATTTTTAAGGCAGGATCCGATCAGCCGCCCAACCAGTGGGAGAAGACACATCAAACGAAGGCTGACCTCACCAACAACAGTGATCAGTCGTGGGCCGGCCCATTACTGGAAAAACAGTAGGCAGGTCACCCCTCCGCGTCGACCTCAGCAGACGGACAGGGGTCGAACGAACGACCCCTCCGCATCGACCTCAGCGGACGGACAGTGGTCGAACGAACGACCCCTCTACCTCGACCTCAACTGACGAACAGGGGTCGAGCGAACGACCCCTCCACCTCTACCTCGACTGACGGACAGGGGTCGAACGAACGACCCCTCAGCCCCCGTCCCTACCTTGACTGACGGACAGGGGTCGAACGAACGACCCCTCAGCCTCCGCCTCGACCCCGATTGACGAACAGGGGTCGAACGAACGACCCCTCCGCCTTGACCCCTCGAATGACGGACAGGGGGTCGATCGAACGACTCGCGCGCAGGAGGCTCGGTCAGCTCACCTGCTCCCGGTATGGGGTAAAGGGGATCCAATGCGCCTACCTGCCCCCGCCTAATGCCATGGGCGCCCACTACCGCAGTCAAATCCATCAACTGGGATAGAGACTCTGTACTCCCGTGCCTCCCCTTGATCTATAAAAGGGGACGCTGGGATAGAGACTAAAGAGGAGGAGAGGCGTGAGAGACACAAAACTCCACCTCCAAGCCGAGCAGCAGGTCAGATCTTCAGACATCTGCTCACACTCGCAACACAACTCCTTGCCTGCTTGATCAACATCCCAAGCAACCAAGCGACTCTCCTAGGATAGCCCTGCTAGTCCTAGGCCTAAGCTCATCCTGAGCACCCCCATGTAAACCTGCTTGTACCCCCCTGTACGAACACTTCGGTGCAAGATAATATAATCCATCCTCCCCCGCTGGACATAGGGCCTTCTTTGCCCGAACCAGGATAAATCTTGTGTTCTTCTTGCATCACATCTGGGAGAGGGAGCACGCAATATACAAATTTACTAGTTGGTGGTCTTGAACCCCTGGGTCAAAACACCGACAGTTGGCGCGCCAGGTAGGGGGGCTTTGCGTGTCGATCAACTCCGAACTACTCTCCTAGATGGATTCCACGATCCCATCACTTCCATTCGCCACCATCATCTGGTTTGGGAGCCTAGAGTTCATGTCCACGGGCCACGACCACGACATGGTTCTACTCTCAGGTAGTGGCATCTCCCCGGCCTCAGCTGGCGACACAGTTCCTCCCTTCGGGAGCCTGTTTGACCCATGCTTGCAGGTTGGGGGCGGGTACCTCGCCGGGTCTGACCTTGGCTTTGCCATACCGTCATCTCGGAGTATCCCCGTGGCCTCTCCGATGTACTCCGCCACGCCTCCACGCAACCTGCTTCCGCACGGGCTCTACAACAGCGCCAGGCTATTTTCTGCTTTTGTAGGCCCGCAGATGCAGGCACGTTACGGGTCCCCAGGGAACCTGCTACGTGCGACGATCAACCTCGTCATCACCCCTCCACCGGACGAGCGCCCGGAGCCACGACGAGCCCCGGCCCTAGGGTATCACACCTGGGGCACGTTACGGCGACGGCTGGAGGAGGAGCGCAGGGGATCTTTCCCCAACTTCTACCACGGCTACCACGACTCGGACTCCCCCGATGAGGATTACGATCCCCTGCGGGAGTGCTTCCACCTCATTGATCCGGTTGACCCCCAGGATGACATCAACGACGCCGCGGCCACGGATGAAGGAGGAGGGGGCAACGCTACCCCGGCATGAGACGTCGCCCCCCGGTTCCACACGAAGCCGATCCACCCCGGGACGCCCAGATCGTGCAAGTCCGAGAGCTGCTCGCCAAGCTCGAGGAGGAGCGCCTACGACACCAACAGGTCGAGCAGGCCCTCGAGCGAGATCACGTGCGACCACCGGGTGGAGGAGCCCGCGAGCGGGCTCGGGACGTCCATCGACAGATCGTCAATGAAGCAGCGAACGAGCGCCACGTCTACAACCGCGCTAGCCAGAATGTCGTGGCAGCCGCGATGCTGCTCCGCGACATGTCGGCACCATCGACGCCCCAGGCGCAATGCATTAGAGATGAAATCCAGGGGCTCCTCCAAATCGCTGTCGTACAGCAGGCGGAGAGCTCGGCCTCGAGGCGCAGAGGAGCTGCTTCTGAGCGGCGGGACGTGCCCCCTAGACAAGATCGAGAGGTATCTGTCCACCAAAACAAGGCGCCCTAAGGCGGGGCGGAGCAGCAACCAGTTCAAGACCGCACCCTCGACAATCGACAACCACGTTACGCGTGACACGACATCAACGAAAACAAACAACGCCGACACGGTGACGCTGAGGCTCGAGGTTACAGTGCTCATCGAGGTGGGCGCTACGACAACGACGAGGATCGACGTCGATCCCCGGAACCACCAGGGCCGCGAGTCTTCAGCAAGGAGATCTGGCAAACCGCCTTGCCTGTTCGTTTCCGTCCACCCACAAGCCTGGTCAAGTACAACCGCGAAACCAAGCCGGAGCTCTGGCTTGCTGATTTCAGGCTGGCATGTCAGCTAGGAGGAGCCGACAACGACCACGTCATCATTCGGCAACTCCCCCTCTTCCTCTCCGACACCGCTCGAAGATGGCTCGAGGAACTCCCCCCGGACTTGATCCGTGGCTGGCCCGACCTGGTCAGGATCTTCGAGGGGAACTTCAAAGGCACCTACGTGCGGCCAAGAAACTCCCGGGATCTCCGCAGCTGCAAGCAGAAGCCAGGGGAAACCCTCCGTGACTTCACCCGACGGTTCTCCAAGCAACGTACTGAGCTAACCCACATCTCCGACCATGACGTCATCACGACGTTCGTTGCCTGGACAACCTGCAAGGAGTTGGTGCGGGAGCTGGGACGGAACACCCCCAAGACCGCCAACGAGCTTATGGACATCGTCGCCAACTACGCAGCCAGCGAAGAAGCCGTTGGTGCGTTCTTCTATGCATCCCCAGACAAGGGGAAGGCCAAGGCGGACGAGCCCGGGGGCTCGAATAATGGGCCAAAAGAGGAACAATAACAACAACAAGAAGAAGAAGAACCAGCCGGGTCGACACGACGTCGATCCCGACGATCTTGTCGCTGCGACAGACAAGAAGAAGCCTCGAGATCCCCCTCTCGAGGGGGGCGTCTTTGACAAAATGCTGAAAGAGCCCTGTCCCTATCACAAGGGACCGGCCAACCACAACCTCGAGGACTGTCACATGCTCAAGAAGCACTTCTACTCCCTCGGCCTCAAGAAAGACGACCAGAAGGAGGACCCACAAGATGGGGGCGATGGCAAGAACGGGGGCTTCCCCGAGATCTTCGACTGTTTCATGATCTTCGGGGGACCCTCGACCCGACTCAACATGTGTCAGCGCAAGAGCGAGTGTCGGAAGGTCTTCTCCGTTCGAGCTCAGGGCTCTCGATACCTCGACTGGTCACACGTGCCGATCACCTTCGATCAGGATGACCATCCCGAGCACGTCCCCAACGCAGGGGTCTACCCACTTGTCGTCGACCCGATCATACTCAACACCCGCCTTTCCAAGGTAACTCATGGATGGGGGAAGCAGCCTCAACATCATCTACGCCGAGACCCTCGACCTCCTGGGGATCCCCAGGACCACGCTCCTGCCCAGCGTGGGGGGATTCCACGGGATCGTCCCAGGAAAGAAGGCACCCCCGATCGGCTGCGTCAGGCTACCCGTCTGCTTCGGTACCCCCTCGAACTTCCGGAAGGAAGATCTGACCTTCGAGGTGGTCACATTCCACGGTACCTACCACGCCGTCATCGGTCTACCTAGGTACGCCAAGTTCATGGCGATATCAAACTACTCCTACCTCAAGCTGAAGATGCCAGGGCCTAATGGAGTCATCACCGTCGACACCTCCTACGAGCACGCTTACGACTGCGACGTCGAGTGCGTGGAAAACACCGAGGTGGTCGAGGAGTCAGCCCTCCTCACGGCCCTCGACGACTTCTCCAAGGAGATTCCCGACCCCAAGCGGCACGTCGGCAACTTCAAGCCCGCGGAGGACACCAAGACCATCCCGCTCGACCCCGACCACGCGGATGGGAAGGCGCTGATGATCAGCGCCACCCTCGAGCCCAAATAGGAAGCCGTGCTCATCGACTTTCTTCGCGCGAATGCTGATGTGTTTGCGTGGAGTCCCTCGGATATGCCGGGCATTCCGAGGGATGTCGTCGAGCACTCCTTGGACATCCGGGCCGGATCCAAACCGGTGAAGCAAAGGTTGCGCCGCTTCGACGAGGAGAAGCATAGAATCATCGGGGAGGAGGTCGACAAGCTTTTGAAGGCCGGATTCATCAAGGAGGTACATCATACCGAGTGGTTAGCAAATCCTGTACTTGTCAAGAAAAAGAACGGAAAGGATAGAATGTGCTTAGACTACACTAGTTTAAATAAAGCATGTCCTAAGGTTCCTTTTCTATTACCACGTATTGATCAAATAGTAGATTCCACCGCGGGATGTGAAACTCTCTGCTTTCTTGATGCGTATTCTGGCTATCACCAAATAAAGATGAAGGAGTCCGATCAGCTCGCGACTTCCTTCATCACCCCCTTTGGCATGTTTTGCTACCTCACTATGCCCTTTGGTTTGCGAAACATCGGGGCCACATATCAACGATGCATGATCCATGTCTTTGGAAAACATATAGGGCCAACCATCGAGGCCTACGTCGATGACATCGTGGTTAAATCCAAGAAAGTCGAGAACCTAGTCGGGGACCTTGAGATCGCGTTTGGGTGCCTCAGGGCAAATCACATAAAGCTAAACCCAGAGAAGTGTGTCTTCGGGATCCCTCGAGGCATGCTCCTGGGGTACATAGTTTCCCAACGCGGGATCGAGGCCAACCCTGAGAAGGTAACCGCAATCACTAGGATGGGCCTGATCAACGATCTTAAGGGCGTACAAAGGGTCACAGGGTGCCTCGCCGCCCTCAGCCGGTTCATCTCACGGCTCGGGGAAAAAGCCCTCCCCCTTTATCGCCTCCTTAAGAAAACAGAACACTTCACATGGACCGTCGAGGCCGAGGAGTCACTCTCCAAACTCAAAGCCTTACTCACCTCGCCACCTATCTTGGTGCCCCGAAGCCCAGCCGAGCCCCTCTTGCTCTATGTTGCAGCAACTACCCAGGTAGTCAGCGCTGCCATAGTAGTCAAGAGGGCAGAAGAGGGACTTGCCCTGCTGGTTCGGTGGCCCGTCTATTTTGTGAGTGAGGTACTTTCCGAGACCAAAATGAGATACCCCCACATTCAGAAGCTGTTGTATGCCATCGTCCTCACTCGGCGCAAGCTCCAACACTATTTCCTGGGCCACCCGGTTCCTGTGGTCTCGTCTTTCCCCCTCGGGGAGATAATCCAGAATCGGGAGGCGTCTGGGAGAATCGCCAAGTGGTCGGCCGAGCTCATGGGGAAACTCTCTCCTACGCCCCTCAGAAGGCCATCAAGTCTCAGGTATTGGCAGACTTCATTGCAGAATGGACCGATACTCAAATACCCCCGGCGCAGGTTCAGGCCGAGCTCTGGACCATGTACTTCGATGGGTCGCTGATGAAGACGGGGGCAGGCGCCGGACTGCTGTTCATATCTCCCTCAGGGGTTCACATGCGTTACATCATCCGCCTCCACTTCCCCGCCTCTAACAACATAGCCGAGTACGAGGCCCTCGTCAATGGTCTGCGCATCGCCATCGAGCTCGGGGTTCGACGCCTCGATGTTCGAGGGGACTCGCAGCTTGTGATCGACCAGGTGATATAGGCCTCGAACTGCCACGACCCCAAGATGGAAGCCTACTGCAAGGAGGTTCGAAAACTCGGGGACAAATTCTACGGCCTCGAGCTCAACCACATCGCCCGCCGGTACAACGAAGCCGCTAACGAGCTAGCCAAAACCGCATCCACTCGAGGTACAGTCCCTCCCGACGTCTTCTCGAGGGACCTTCACAAGCCGTCCGTCGACCTAGGCTCGGGGGCTCCCGCCCTCGAGCAAGGGGTCGACCCTTCCTCCTCGACCGATCCTCCCTCGAACGGAGGAGAGGTCATGGAGATCGACGAAACAACCGCAACACTAACCCCCTCGACAGACTGGCGCACACCCTACCTCGAGTATCTGATACGGGGCGAGCTCCTAGAGGACCGCACCGAACCCCGGCGCATAGCCCGACGCGCCAAAACCTACGTCTTGTATGGGGATGGCCGCGAGCTGTATCGACGCAGCCCTACCGGTGTACTTCAACGTTGCCTCACCCTCGAGGAGGGGAGGGCACTACTGAAGGACCTACACTCGGGGGCTTGTGGCCACCATGCGGCGCCGAGAACGCTGGTAGGAAGCGCCTTTCGACAAGGCTTCTACTGGCCGACAGCCGTTGTTGATGCTACCAAACTTGTTCGATCTTGCAAGGGATTCCAATTCTACGCCAGGCAAACCCACCTGCCCGCCCAAGCTCTTCAGATGATACCCATAACTTGGCCATTCGCAGTATGGGGGCTCGACATGGTCGCCCCCTTGAAGAAAACAAAAGGTGGCCACACCCACCTCCTCGTGGCCATAGACAAGTTCTCGAAATGGATCGAGGCTCGACCCATCGCCAACATCCAATCCCGACAAGCTGTGCTGTTCTTCACAGACATTATCCATCGCTTCGGGGTCCCCAATGTCATCATCACCGACAATGGCACGCAGTTCACTAGCCAAAAGTTTCTGGACTTCTGTGACCACCACAACATCAAGGTGAACTGGTCCGCAGTCGCCCACCCTTGAACTAACGGCCAGGTCGAGCGCGCCAATGGTATGGTTTTGCAGGGCCTCAAGCCAAGGATCTTTTGACCGGCTAAACAAACACGATAAGAGATGGGTCGATGAGCTGCCCTTTGTCCTATGGAGTCTAAGAACAACGCCAAGTCGAGCTACAGGGTTCTCCCCGTTCTTCTTGATCTACAGGTCCGAGGCTGTCCTCCCCACTGACCTCGAGTACGGGTCCCCTCGATTAAAGGCCTACAATGAGCAAGTCAACGCAGCAGCTCGAGAGGACTCCCTCGACCATCTCGAGGAAGCCTGGGACACGGCCCTCTTCAAGTTAGCAAGGTACCAACAGATGCTACGGCGCTACCACGACAAGCACATACGCAAAAGGGACCTCGACGTTGGCGACCTCGTACTGCGCCGCCGACAAAGCAACAAGGGGCGTCACAAGCTGACGCCACCTTGGGAAGGACCCTTCATCGTGGCAGAGGTGCTAAAGCCAGGGACTTACAAGCTGAAGAACAGCAAGGGCGAGATCCTCACCAACGCATGGAACATCGAACAACTACGTCGCTTCTACCCCTAAGGCCTCGAGGCCTCGTATATCTTACGCATTATGTACATTTATTGCATCATGAATGAATAAAATATTCTCGAAATACATTTCACGTTCGTTCATAATTCTGAGGTAGCCTCGACTCTGCTCCTGCAAAGTCAAGCCTCCCTTGGGGGCTGACAGGGGGGAACCCCCCTCCTAAGTCCTTAAAAAACTCAAACGTTTTTTCAAAACTCAGCACTTCTCTTTCCACCTTTGCCCCGAGTACGCTTCTTAGCTAAGTAAAAACGCCTCGAACTCCCTAAGGGTCGAGGGTCGTCGAGCCAGGGACTCTCCTACGCCTCAGGGCTATGGTACCCCCACTCGCTCCCCCCTCGAGGGATACGAGCACGCGTCGAACACTTAGTCTAAGAGCGACAACTCAGGCAAAGAGAAACTGAGACAGCTCGAGAAATAAAAACACCCAGATGCATCCCGAATAAAATGCATTAAAGTTCTGAAGCCCCCAGGGGCTCGACATCAAATTGTCACAAAACTAATCTATTACATGGACCTTCTTGTCCAGATTCGGCTCACAGGCCTCAATTGTCGCCACCGCCGTCTCCATCCGCCGAGGGGAGCACTTCAGGCTCGAAGAGCTTCGCCAGCTCGCCTCTGGGCACCTCTGCGGCCTCGATTAGCTCGTGGCATCTCGCCACGTTAGCCTCGTCGCTCAGCTCCAGGTCGACGATGAACCCACGAGCGACGACGTCGAGGTCGTAGGAGTAGCCCGAGCGAACGACCGCGAGCGCCCGCTTCACGCCCATGTGCAGAGCAGCACGGACTTGCTCCGTCACCGCTTGGGTCATGGAGTAGAAGCGACGCAGGAGGGAGTCTCCTTGCGCGTCGCCTTCGACCGCCGGCTCTAGCTCGACCCCCATGTCGTCGCAGAAGGCGGAGATGGCGCCCTCGAGCCTCTCGTTCAGGGCTGCTTCCGCCCAGTGGAGGCTCTGGAGGCTACCCAGATCCTCATGGGCTTGAGCCTTATCTTCCTCGAGGGCTGCCAAAACAAACAAGGAACTCCGTCAAAACCAAAAACAGGGGAAGGGTAGAGACCGAGCAAGCTCAGCAATAGCGCTAGAAAGCTCACCTTGGGCGTGCGTGTCCAGGGTGACGTAGGCCTGCTCGACCTCCTGGAGTCGGCGACGGGCGTCAGCGAGATCCGCGGCTTGGTCACTCTTCTCAGCCCAGAGCTCCTCGATGAGCTTACCGGTGCCCTCGAGGGCCCTCGCCTTGGCAGCCACGTCCTCCTCCAGGATGGCGATCCGGACGTTCAGCGCGTCGCAGTCCCGGGAGATGGCCTCGACACCCGACTGCAGCGCCTGGACCTGCTCCTCAAGAGAGGCGCGGTTGGTGGCCACCTCCGCCAACTCGCCCTCGAGAAGCCGGGCACGACCCGTCGCCTGGACCAGTTCCTCCCTCAGTGCGGCGGCCTCCTCCTCAGCCTTACGCTGGGCCTCCCGGGCGGCATCCCGTTCCTGCCCAGCCTCGGCGACCTCTTTGAGGGCGGCTTCAGCCCTCGACCACAAGGAAGAGGGCTCCTCCCGAGCAACCTCGACCTCCCCCCACGCGGTGGCCACCTTGCCCCTCACCTGGGTAGCCTCGACCTTCGCCCTCTCCAGCGATGCGCGGAGGGTGGGGAGCTGCTCCTGCGCCCGGAGGATGAATTGGGACTTGTCGTACGACCTCGCCCTCAACACCTGACAGGGATAAAAAGGAAGGCCATCAGAAAAGAACAGCAAAGTGACCCAAGCAAGATCAGAGAGAAAACGAGGCTTACTTCCATCCCCCGATACAAATCCGCGGAAGCAACCTCCGCCGACACGCGTTCCACATGGGCAAGCCACGCCTGAAACTCCTCCAGGTGCTCCCACTCCTCGAGCTCGGCTTGATCATCGAGCTTGAAGAAGGTGCGCCCTGGGTCTTGGGGTCGGCCAGCTCGAGGGGCTCCTGCCCCCAGAACTTGCTGCGGCGGTCGATCCTCTCCTTGACCTCCCGCATGATGCCCTGGCGCATCTCGAGGTCACCCCCGTGGAGCATCACCCACTCCGCCAGAGTGGGGAAGGAGGCCGCCCCCTCGAGCCGGGCACTCCTGGCCTCAGAGTCATCTTGCAGGGCCGCCGCCGGCCCCTCCGGGTCATCGTCTCTAGGCGGAAGAGGTCCCCGCTGTAAGAATAACCCTGCGCGGTGAAGAAAACACACGTTAGCACCCAATGTCGTAGGCTCACCGCGCCCCCCTCCCTCCACGTCGACCGAGCCAAGGGGCGGAGCACCTTGAGCAGACGGCTGCCCGACCTCGACGACAGGCCGAGCAGCCGCCTCGGACATCGTCATGTCCGCCGCGCTGCTTCCTTGCAGCGCCACGACAGCCCCCTCCGGCTCCGACCAGGGGGTTGTCACCACCGCCATCTCCACCACCGTTGCCATCCCCGCCGCGGGCGACGCCGAGGCCCCCTTGACGAGGGTCTCCACCGACAGCGGCACCTCCGGCGCAGCGACAATCACTCCCTTCTCTTGCCGTGCCTTCTCCTCGCGCTCGCGCCGCTGACGCGCCTCCCACGACGCAAGGTTCTCAGGCCACCACATCGGCGCCGGGAGCTCCGGCGTCTCTTCCTCGCCGGTGGAGGTCAAGTCGACCACCTCCATCTCTATGGCGGCTTGGGGCTCAACCCCCTCAATCACGGCCGTCGTCGACGCCGGCTCCACGCCTTCCGATGCTGCTGGCGTACCCCCCCTCCAACGGGGCGGTGAGCACGGGCTCGACCGCCACTCTGGCGGACCCTGTCGATGCGACGAGTCGACTCGCCTCTTCCTCCGCTCGAGCCCGCTCGGCGGCGGACTGCGCCTGCCCCCGCCCTATCGCCTCCCGCGCCTTGGCGACCCACGCCTCAACCGGGGCGAGGGTCGAGGGGGACGGGGCAGCAGGGCTGGCTCCGGCGACCATCTTGGCCGCGGCCTCCGCCTTCAGCCTCTTGGCCGGGGTGGGGGTCGCGTCCTCCAGTGAACGCTTCACCCTGAAAATGGAACACGTGCGCCACGGTTAGCGCAACTTGCAACCCAAGCGGAAGGGAGTTTAGGACCAGAAGGAAAAGAGCTTACCCCATCGAGATCAGGGGGGTCCGGCCGGCGGACCTCGAACCACTCGGGGGCTTCGGGCCGACACCCTGGGAGCCGCTTTTTCCTCCACCGGGGGTCGAGGCTGCTCCCAGGGCCGACGGCGTCTTCTTCGCCGCCGTCCTGGTCTCCTCCTGGGTCGACGGACTCGAGGCCCGTGCGCTCGACTGAGCAGGCACCGACGGCGTGCTCGACCCACCCCTCGACGGGGACTGCGACGAGCGACTGCGCGTTCGCCGCACCCCCTCGCCCTGAGAGGCCGTAGGGCGCTTGCTCTCCGGCTCGATCCGGGCGGTCGGGGCCGACCTCGACGTCGACCCTTGGCGCCCGGGCGTCGCTCTGTCTTCCTCGAGCCCTCTACGCGGCTCGACCTGCTCCTCTTGCTCCTCCTCCTGCTCCCGCTCCTCTTCCTGCACAAAGAACAATATCCGTCAGGACCAAAGTAATGGTCACAACCCTACACCACTATACCATGCCGCCAACAACCTCGTCACTGCTTGTCTCCTCATCCTCATCCTCCTCCGAGGAGGACTCCTCCTCGAGGAGGTTGGCCTGCCTTTGCCGCAACCGGCGTTGCTCACGTTCCTCTTTCTCTCGGGCCCTTCTGCCCTTATCCTTGTTCTTTTTGTCCTGCTCGGCCTGAAAGCGTCTCACCTGGGAGTCGTTCCGCTCCTCCTTCACCGGCGGCAGCGACTTCCGGTAAACGACGTTCCCCTGAGGAACGCGAGGCGTGGTCAGAAAATGGGAAAAAGGGGACGAACAAGACAAACAAGGGGGCATTGACAGAGGTCGTACCAGCTGGACGTGGCCCTGGTCAGGCATCATGGGGACGCTGGCGACGTTCTCCACCTCGAACGCTCCGGCGAAGGAGGCCCGTACTCGGCGGACCACCCTCTCGAGGGATAGCTCGTCCTCCATGAGGCGACACCCCGTGAGATCTGCCCCCGGGCGCATCTTGTCGAGGCATATTGGGCGGACCATCAGCGGTACGACTCACCGCTGATGAAACGCCGACGCCACGATGGCCGCCGTAAGCCCCGCTTTCTTCAGACGGGCAATCGCCTCAAACAAGTGGTCGAGATGCTTCTGCTTCTTCTGCTCGACGCCGTACCTCCAGTGGTCGGGCCTCAAGTCGATTGTCCTCCCGGTGTAGGCGGGGAACAGGCCGTCGTCATTCCTCAGGTAGAACCACCCGAAGTGCCATCCTGAGTGGCTCGACGTAAGCTTTGCCAGGATCCAGCAGTCCGCCCTCTTGAGGGAGATGCTGCAACACCCTGCCCTGACCATCCTGCGGCTACCGCTCCCGGCCGAAGCGTGGAACAGGCTCGCCTCGAACAGGTGGAGCCATAGCTCCCAATGCGGCTCCATCCCCAGGTATCCTTCACACGCGGCGGTGAAGACGGCAGACGCCGTTGGGGGAGAATTGTTGGAGCTCCACAGCGTAGTGGTGGAGGATCCCGCGTAGAAGACGATTGGGGGGGATCCAAAAGCTTCGAAGCTGACCACGTAACCTTCCGGCGGGTTGGGCTCATGATCCTCCCTCGGCGGCACTATCCACTCTGGCCGGTCCGCGGAGGTGATAGGCCGGAGAAGGCCGCTCTCCACCAAATCTCCTAAACGCCCCACGGTCGCCGACGACGGAAGCCAGGAGTCAGGGCCGCGCAAGCTATAGCTGGCCATGCGAGCAGGGAAGCGGATGCGCTCGGATGCGGGGGTGGAAGGTATGTTCCCAGTCTCTCCTCTCCCTACTCTCGCGCACGCAGAGATCCGGCTCGGTGGGCGACGAAGGCAATGGCGAGAAGGAGGCAGTGAAGGCAATGGCAAGCGTGCGGAAGCCGACTCCCCACCCCTGGTATTTATGACCGGAAGCCCAACGGGCAGATCCAACGAAAAGGCATGTAAGTCTCCGCATTTAATGCGCCCACCGACCGCCCCCTCGTATTCCATAAAATAAGGCGCACCCGTCGCGTCATCGGGCTCTACGCCGCACACCTCGCCGCACCCTATGTCTGCTACGGCTGCAGTCGAACGGACACCTCCTAAAAAGGCGCGCCTACAGCGGACAACGTGCAACAGTGGGCGTTATCTTCGGAGGTAAGCAACGGACGTCGACCCGTCGGTCAAAATCTTGAGGGAGCGAAGGCTGGCCCTCGAGCAGGGTTCGACAGCCGCCCTCGAGTACCCCGAGGTCAGGGAGGACCCAGGGTTATGGACTCCGGTCCACCCCCAAATCTCGAGGGAGCGAAGGCTGGCCCCACGAACAGGGCTCGACAGCCGCCCTCGAGTACTCGAGTCAGGGATGACCCAGGGGGAGCCGACATGAGCCCCTAGCTCGAGAACGTATGCTCGAGGCCCCCCGGGACATATCCGAGGCATAACCAGGGAATACCCAAGGATCCCTACGATGGGAGGCATCGAGCCACCAACTCTCATCGAACAGAGTTGGCACCTGGGTATACCACGCAGTCTTGCTTAATGAGAATGCCTCAGGGCTTCTATCGACTCCTATCGAACGGGGCACGAGTTCTCACTTGGATTTCTACCCGTTACCAGCTCACAGAGGACTTCGAGGCTCGTCCTAACGAGGATAGCACGGTGCTCTTCGCCCCACAATCTGAGTGCAAGGATCCGTGGGAAGGACGCTAGGAGGTAGTGAAAGCCCAGCCACATGAGGCTCGAGGGCTAGACTACGCACGGCACCCCTCGACGAAAGAGGGTCGAAAACACTCGTAGCCTGGCAGACAGAGTTGACCCCTCGATAGGGCACTATGACTCCAGTTTAACCCTCGAGGGAGCGAAGGCTGGCCCTCGAAAGGGTTTCGACAGCCGCCCTCGAGCACCCCGTTCCCAAGGAAGTAAAACGGACTCCGGTCCACCCCGAAATCTTGAGGGAGCGAAGGTTGACCCTCGAACAGGGTTCGAGAGCCGCCCTCGAGTACCCCGAGGTCAGGGAAGACCTAGGGTTATGGACTCTGGTCCACCCCCAAATCTCAAGGGGGAGAAGGATGGCCCCACGAACGGGGTTCGATAGCTGCCCTCGAGTATTCGAGTCAGGGATGACCCAGGGGGAGCCGGCGCGAGCCCCTAGCTCGAGAACATACGCTCGAGGCCCCCCCAGGACATATCCAAGGCATAACCACGGAATACCCAAGGATCCCTTCGACGGGAGGCATCAAGCCACCGACTCTCATCGAATAGAGTCGGCACCTAGGTAATCCATGCGGTCTTGCTTAATGAGAACGCCTCAGGGATTCTATCAACCCCTATCGAACGGGGCACGAGTTCTCACTTGGATTTCTACCCGTTACCAGCTCATAGAGGACTTCGAGGCTCGTCCAAACGAGGATAGCACGATGCTCTTCGCCCCACAATCCGAGCGCAAGGATCCGTGGGAAGGACGCTATGAGGTAGTGAAGGCCCAGCCACACGAGGCTCGAGGGCTAGACTATGCAAGGCACCCCTCGATGAAAGAGGGTCGAAAACACCCTTAGACTAACAGACAGAGCTGACCCCTCGATAGGGCGCTATGACACCAGTTAATATTAATCCCCTCGATAAAACACACATAAAAGCCCCCATAGGAGTTCTTAATCACTCCTCTAGGGCCGAGGGGGATCGAACCTCTTACTAACCCTGCAGATCATCAGCAAAAACCTCTATGCGGATTTTCCTTATCCGCATAGAGGCTCGGGGGCTACTGTCGGGTACAAAGGTAAGGGGTACCCTAAATGTGTGATAATCTAATGCTTAACATAGCAACCATTTTTAAGGCAGGATCCAATCAGCCGCCCAACCAGTTTGAAAAGGCCCATCAAACGAAGGCGGACCTCACCAACAACAGTGATCGGTCGTGGGCCGGCCCATTACTGGAAAAACCGTAGGTAGGTCACCCCTCCATGTCGACCTCAGCAGACGGACAGGGGTCGAACGAACGACCCCTCCGCGTCGACCTCAGCGGACGGACAGGGGTCGAACGAACGACCCCTCTACCTCGACCTCAACTGACGGACAGGGGTCGAGCGAACGACCCCTCCACCTCTACCTCGACTGACGGACAGGGGTCGAACGAACGACCCCTCAACCCCCGTCCCTACCTCGACTGACGGACAGGGGTCGAATGAACGACCCCTCAGCCTCCGCCTCGACCCCGATTGACGGACAGGGGTCGAACGAACAACCCCTCTGTCTCGACCCCTCGAATGACGGATAGGGGGTCGATCGAACGACCCGCGCGCAGGAGGCTCGGTCAGCTCACCTGCTCCCGGTATGGGGTAAAGGGGATCCAATGCGCCTACCTGCCCCCACCTAATGCCATGGGCGCCCACTACCGCAGTCAAATCCATCAACTCGCCGCCCATGCCCGGGACCTCCGTCAACCGTGCGGCCGCTGTAGCCACATCGCAGGTACGGAATCCAGAGGCACCCCCTCGAGCCATGAACAGGACAGCCCTCGACTGTGTCCTCAGGGATACGATAGGGTCACGCTAACCTCGACCCCCCCTCGACCAGGGGGCTCGACCATCGTCTCCAACCACTCCGGCATGGCTCTCGTCCAGTCCATCCCGCGTCAACTGTGGGACTCGTACCCGTCTACAGAAGGCCGACTGCACTGCGCCGTGTCGTACGGCGGCGTCCAGTCCGCCATCACCATGCCCTGAAGCCCCGGAAGGACAGAGAGGCCACGCCGCTACAGCGATCGACGTCCCATCGCAAGCATGGAGCACGGACACACCTCCCATGCCGCTACAGTTTAGGACTCTGTACTCCCGTGCCTCCGAGATCTATAAAAGGGGACGCTGGGATAGAGACTAAAGAGGACGAGAGGCGCGAGAGACACAGAACTCCACCTCCAAGCCGAGCAGCGGGTCGGATCTTCAGACATCTGCTCACACTCGCAACACAACTCCTTGGCTGCTTGATCAACATCCCAAGCAACCAAGCGACTCTCCTAGGATAGCCCTGCTAGTCCTAGGCCTAAGCTCATCCTGAGCACCCCCGTGTAAACTTGCTTGTACCCCCCTGTACGAGCACTTCGGTGCAAGATAATACAATCCATCCTCCCCCGCTGGACGTAGGGCCTTCTTTGCCCGGACCATGATAAATCTTGTGTTCTTCTTGCATCACATCTGGGAGAGGGAGCACGCAATATACAAATTTACTAGTTGGTGGTCTTGACCCCCTGGGTCAAAACACCGACACATGTGCACCCCTAATTTGTTAAGATATTAAATATATTGTAATCATCGTGACGAGATTGACTTGCACCGGTTTAAGATATATAGAGTTGTAGAATATATTCTTGTACTTCTAGGAGGATAGTTTCCTTGTAAATAGGATCTAGACTCTCCTATTACGGGCAAGCAATCTCAACATCTTGTAAACCACGTCAGGGGTGTTTTCCTGGCCTATATTAACATGTAGGCGAGCACGGTAAAGGTGCAACGCTTCAATCCCTGGAATTCTCACATGGTATCAGAGCCTCTCCTCTAAAAAAAGAGAGAAAATTATGAGATAGCGATCCCATCTTCACCAATTTTCATGGCGAGTTCATCCAACAATCTCGTCGCCACGAACGCCATCGGTCATCCTGTGACTGAACGGCTCACCAAGACGAACTATCCGTTGTGGAAGCTTCAGGTCCTTCCTGCGCTTCGTGGTGCCCAATTGATCGGGTACGTTGATGGCACGGTCCAAGCTCCGGCCGTCGAGATTGATGACGAAAAAGAGAAGAAGAAGATGCGGAACCCTGCATACGTGCAGTGGCTAACACAAGACCAGCAGGTCTTCGGCTACCTTGTGTCTTCGCTTTCTCGTGAAGTGCTGACATAGGTCGCAATGTGCACTAATGCTGCACAATTGTGGAAGGCGTTGGAGGACATGTACGCCTCACAAACGCGTGCCCGGATTGTGAACACCCGGATTGCGTTGACAACGACTCAAAAAGGCAACATGACGATTGCCGAATATGTCGGCAAGATGAAGTCGCTCGCTGATGAGATGGCCACTGCCGGAAAGCCTATTGATGACGAGGAGCTCGTGAGTTATATCATCACGGGCCTTGATCTGGAATATAATCCAGTTGTCTCTGCAGTTCTTGCTCGTGTTGAACCGATCACAGTCAACGAATTGTACACGCAGTTAACAAATTTTGAGCAGCGTGTTGATCTCTGGCAAGGGGGATCGTCCTCTTCTGTTAACACGGCCGCACGCCGTGGCCGCGGTGCTGGCCGTGGTGCTGGTTCTGTCCGCGGTACTGGTAATCGTGGAAGAGGTGCCAACCGGGGACGTGGCAATGGTGGCCGTGGACGTGGAGGTTTCCCAGGCAGCAACAACAACAAGAATTGACCTGCCAACAATTTCGTCAACAATAATGGTGATAAGCCCTTGTGCCAGGTCTGCTTCAAGGAAGGTCATACGGCTGCTGATTGTTGGCACCGTTACGATGAAACCTATGTACCTGATCAGAGGCTTGTTAATGCTGCTACATCGTCATATACTGTGGATACCAATTGGTATGCGGATACAGGAGCTACAGATCACATCACGGGCGAGTTAGAGAAATTAACCACCCGTGATAGGTATAATGGAGGCGATTAGATTCATACTGCCAGTGGCGTAGGTATGAACATTAGTCATATTGGTCAATCTATTGTTCATACCCCTGAGCGCAATCTTCACTTGAAAAATATTCTTCATGTTCCAAATGCTAAGAAAAATTTAGTTTCAGTTCATCGTTTTACTAATGATAATCACGCCTTTATGGAATTTTACCCTGATTTCTTTTTTGTCAAGGATTAGGACACGAAGAAAATTCTTCTGCAAGGCAGCTGTAGACGTGGCCTTTATCCCTTTCCTTCTACATCCATTGATGCCAAGAGACAAGTTTTTGCAGTCAATAAAGTGTCACCATCAAGGTGGCACAATCGTTTAGGCCATCCGTCATATTCTATTACTCAGCATGTTATTAGTAAAAATAGCTTGTCATGTTCTAGAGTCAAATAAACAATCCATTTGTGATTCTTGTCAAATGGCCAAGAGCCATCAGCTTCCGTATCCAAAATCTACTAGTATTTCTTCTGCCCCTTTGCAGCTTGTGTTTTTTTATGTTTGGAGTCCTGCTCCTAATTCTGTGGATAGAAACAAATACTATGTCAGTTTTATTGATGATTATAGCAAGTTCACCTAGATTTATCTACTCAAGTATAAATCTGAAGTCTTCCGAAAATTCCATGATTTCCAGCAACATGTTGAGAGACAATTTAATAGAAAAATTATAGTTGTTCAAACAGACTGGGGTGGAGAATATGAGAAACTAAATTCTTTCTTTACCAAAATTGGTATTTCTCATCATGTTTCATGTCCTCATGCTCATCAACAAAATGGATCGGCAGAGCGTAAACATCGCCATATAGTAGAAGTGGGTCTAGCTATCCTTGCTAACGCTTGCATGCCTCTAAAATTTTGGGATGAGGCCTTTGTCACTGCTGTTTTTCTTATTAATAGAACCCCTAGCAAGGTTATGCAGTTTGCTACAGCTTTTGAGCGCTTGTATAATCAGCAGCCTGATTATTCATCTCTTCGTGTTTTCGGATGTGCTTGTTGGCCTAACCTTCGACCATATAACTCTAGAAAACTTGAGTTTCGCTCAAAGCGTTGTGTCTTTCTTAGATATAGTAACCTTCATAAAGGTTATAAATGTCTCGACGTCTCCACTGGCTGAGTCTATATTTCTCGAGATGTTGTCTTTGAGGAAGAAATCTTTCCTTTGAAGGACCTACATCCTAATGCTGGAGCACGGCTTCGCTCTGAGATTCTCTTGTTACCCTCTTCCTTGCGCAATAATTTTGGGGATGAACAATTAGATGACCACTTAACTAATGTTTCAGTTATTTGCCACAAAATTTGGGAGACAGTGACGATTTTCTACTGACAAATGATGCTGAGATGGTACAGGTACAGCATTTCCAGGGGCTATACCATCCTTGTCCGCACCAAGAGCACCTGCTGCGACGATGTCGACTTCTCCATGCTTGGTGCGCGATCGAGAAACGTGTCCTGCTGGTGTGCTGAGCCATGGGGAGGAGACAGCTGCCCCATCGTCCGAAGCCTCCGTGCATGCCACGAACGAGAGCACAGCAGGAACACCTGGCTCAACGGTGGAAGACCAGACTCAGCATCCTCCATCAACTCAACTCCCATCAACCGGATTATCTGTGGAACCAACTCCGGAGGCTTCTGTGCAACATAGGCCTGTCACAAGACTTCAGCATGGGATTAGACAACCAAAAATCAGAACTGGTGGCACAATCAGGTATGGTTGTTTTACTAGTACGGGTGAACCCCAAAATCTAGAAGAAGCTTTAAACAATGAAAGGTGGAAAGCGACTATGGATACTAAATATCATGCACTTATGGAGAATAAAACTTGGCATCTAATTCCTCCGCAGAAGGGTAGAAATATAATTGATTGTAAATAGGTTTATAAAATCAAAAGAAAAGCTGATGGCACAATAGACAGGTACAAAGCTCGTCTAGTTGCAAAAGGTTTTAAGCAACGATATGGTATTAACTATGAAGACACATTTAGTCCAGTAGTGAAGACTACTACTATCAGAATGGTGTTGTCTATTGTAGTTTCTAGCGGGTGGTCACTTCGCCAATTAGATGTTCAGAATGCGTTTCTACATAGCATTCTAGAGGAGGAAGTTTATATGAGACAACCTCCAGGATATGAGAAGTTCTCAGTCCATGTCACAATATGTGTGCAAATTAGATAAAGCTTTATATGGTCTAAAATAAGCATCTAGAGCTTGGTACTCTCGGCTGAGTCAGAAATTACAAAGTATTGGATTCCAAGCATCAAAGGCTGATACTTCTTTATTCTTTTATAAGAAAGATCATATTACAATATTTTTGCTAATATATGTTGACGATATTATAGTTGCAAGTTCATCATTAGATGTCGTGGATGCACTTATCCAAGATTTGAAGAAGGATTTCGCATTGAAGGATCTAGGGGATCTACATTATTTTCTGAGCATTGCAGACTAGGCAGGATGTGTGGATGATCGTCGTTCTACTAGTGGTTTTGCAGTTTTCTTAGGATCTAATCTAGTATCCTGGAGTTCAAGAAAACAAGCCACAGTATCACGATCTAGTACAGAGGCAGAATATAAGGCTATGGCAAATGCAACAGCTGAGGTTATCTGGATTCAAACTCTCTTGCGAGAGTTAGGCATAAAAGTCCACTGGTAGCACGCCTTTGGTGTGATAATATTGGAGCGACATATCTTTCAGCAAATCCAATATTCCATGCTAGAACAAAACATATTGAGGTGGACTATCATTTTGTCAGAGAACGAGTAGCTCAAGGGCTATTGGATATTCGACATATATCTACAAATGATCAAGTTGTAGATGGATTCATCAAGTCTCTCACTACTCAGAAACTTCAAAATTTTCAGCACAATCTTAACTTATGTAAGTTATGATTGAGAGGGGTTGTTAAGATATTAAATATATTATAATCATCGTGACGAGATTGACTTGCACCGGTTTAGGATATATAGAGTTGTAGAATATATTCTTGTACTCCTAGGAGGATAGTTTCCTTGTAAATAGGATCTAGACTCTCCTATTACGGGCAAGCAATCTCAACATCTTATAAACCACGTCAGGGGTGTTTTCCTAGCCTATATTAACATGCAGGCGAGCACGGTAAAGGTGCGACGCTTCAATCCCTGGAATTCTCACATAATTAACCCCTTCATTATAGTCAATGAAAGATTCTTCGGACCGTTTGTTGCTTTCTTATCTACGTACCTGGCGCACGACATCTCCTACCTTCTTGCTTACTATACAACTACTACGTAGTACATAGCTACCTAGTTTTCTACCTAAAGTCTCCTTCATCCTGCATTCATGGTTTACTTTGGTGCATCTATAGCATCAGTTAGCAGATAGTAAATCTTCCTGATAAATAAATAGTATATATATGTCAACTTTCGCATGCATTGCTAGCTTTTATAGTTCGTTCTTCATCTAATCATATTCAAATGAGAATGTTAAGATTCATCAATGTTAACAACTACAGTAATAACTAATAACCTAGTACTAGCGTGTATGTCAGGTTGACGCCCTATTCGCTTGATCGTTTCGGTGGCTGATAAGTCGACTGATGTTGTTTTAGATTGTTTTATTATGAGAGAAAAACACTGTTTCGATGGCTGATAAGTCAAGCCCTGTTGCAAATTAACGATGCATACATGACTTATAAGATGATTGTTCATCATGCCATGCATGTGAGACAGATATTGGATAGTGGAGTATACCTTAATTTGCATCGTCAGGACAACAGCTCGTGGAGAGGCGTTCTTCACTCCGGTAGCAGGCCCATCGCTGCCGCCGCCGCTGGTGCTCATTGACATCAGGCTTACGCCATCTCCAATCTGCTCTTTCAGGCACTGCAGCGTCCGGACCACCACGTCCGTCATGTTGCACGGCGCCGGCGACGACGAGGGCGACCTCACCGCTATCTTCAGCGTGCAGAGGTCTTCGTTCGCCGCCCTGGTTATCTCGACCTTCACCTTCGTCGTCGTCTCGCCGGAGTCGTGGTCGTCGCTGCCGTCGTTGCGGCGGCTGTCGCGATGGCTCAGCCGCAACTCGAGCGACTTGTTCTTCTCCTCGAGTTCGGCCACCTTGGCCTCCAGCGACCTCACGTACTCCCTTGCCCTGATCAGTATCGACGTCTTGTCCTTCTGTCGATCGTACATAGAAGCAAATAAATGCTCGTTCGACAGACCTATGACACTGCTCATTTCACTTAAATTTGATTTATACTAAATGTCTATGCTGATTTATTGTGAGACAAAAATACTATCCGTTCACTAAAAAAGTTAGTCCTGAAGTACCAGTGCTCATGAACAGGGCCACACGGAAGACGTATTTTTTTGCTAGCCGGAAGGACGGCCTTGAGGGCGAGGAAGCTGTCGTTGAGCTTCTCTCGCCGCTTGCGCTCCGAGAACATGTGCTGCATGACCTGCATCTGGTTCACCGACTGTGGCTGCACCGCCTCGGCAGCCGCCGCCGCCTGGTAGTAGTACTGCTGCTGTTGGGTGTACCTCGCCGCCACGTGCATCTTAGACAGCACCGACATGGCCGTTTTGAACATCCTCTGCCCACACGCGCCGGGCTTCGGCGGCCTATTAGGGCCAAGGTGCCGCGCGTAGCGCTTGAACGCACCGGTCGTCTTGGACGGCGACTCCGGCGCGTGAAGGTTGGTGTACTGGTGGTCGAGTGGCACGTGCGAGGAGACCTCCGGGCACTGCTGGATGCCGCCGGCGGCGGCGCGGCGCGGATGTGTGCCGAGGAGCTCCCGGGGCTGCAGGAGAGGGAGGAGGCAGAGGCCGCAAGCAGCGAGAACGAGGAGGACGATGACGACGATGGGAAGTTGCCGGTGCCAGCGTGGTGCGGCGGGTCGTCGAGGAAGCCTTCGAAGATAGGATCGTGCATCATGTCGATGATGGTGGCGGCGGCGCCGTCGTTGGAAGACATGTAGACAACTGCTCTGCGGACAACTGCTGCTTCGTCGTCCATGTTCATGCGCATGCTGATCTGCATGTTGATATCAAAAACCTTCATTTATGTGTCCTGATTCCTGAAACTCTGGACGAAATTTGCAGTGTGATTTCGTCATGATTAAATTGGTCGTTGCTTGCCTGGTTGAGGCGGTGCTGAATCTGCGAGCTGACGAGAAACTGCTGCTGCTCGTCCTCCATGAACTGCAAGTCGTCTGCAGGGGTGCAGCTGCGTGCGTGCAGAGAGTGATCAGTCAGCAATTAAGCTACCAAAAACGAGCTACGACCTACGACGATCGAACAATAGTCGTCGTCATCACTCAGCTACTTGTTGAGCCAAGAAATTAGAAACCATACCTGCTGGCAGCGTAGCCGCACATGAAGCCACCGGCGTTGGTGGTGGCGTAGCCATGGAGCCAGCTGCCGCTATCCATGTCTCAGGTAGCTAGGCGTGTCTGGTTCTTTAACAAGCTAGCCGGCCAGTTATTAGATACTACTTGCTAGTTCTACCAAGGAAGAAGCCGTTTAAGTTCATATACCTATGACGAGCTAGTCGACGATCGACTGCTATAGTAGTAGTAGAAGCAGCTATACCAAAGCTGTATAGCGTGAGAGATGGGTATATGGAGCGCCCGTGGTCTGGATGCGTGTATATATATATATATATATATATATATATATATATATATATATACTCCCTCCGTTTCAAATTATAAGACATCACAAGAATCTTGGAGAGTCAAACTATCTCAAGTTTGACCAAACTTATATGACAATATAATAACATTTATGATGTCAACTTAGTATAGTTAGATTTGTTATCAATTATATTTTTATAGTATGCTTATTTGATATCATACATCTTGATAGTTTTCTCTATAATTATTGGTCAAACTTGAGATACTTTGACTCTCCAAGATTCTTAGAAAGTCTTATAATCACTACAAGAAATCCTGGATTTGCCGAGTGCCGCACTCGGCAACTGGCACTCGGCAAACAGCAAATCGGCAACTAATTTAGTTACCGAGTGTCAGATTTCGGGCACTCGCAACTAATTTACTGAGTGTTAAATGATTTGCCGAGTGCCTAGTCAAGCACTCGGCAAAAAAATTGGACCGTCAACCTTGACGGTTTTTTTGCCGAGTGCTGACGTGGCTGGCACTCGGCAACTAATTTTTTTTAATTTTTCTGCCGAATTTAGTTGCCGAGTGCCTCCAAGTTGGCACTCGGCAAACAAATTTAGTTACCGAGTGCCAGCTTGGAGGCACTCGGCAACTAATTTTTTTTAATAATTAGTTGTCAAGTGCAATTGCCATTGCACTCGGCAACTCTGAGAAATCTGTTTCTCAGAGTTGTCGAGTGCAATGGCAATTGCACTCGGCAACTAATTTAGTTGCCTAGTGTGACACTCGACAAATAAAAAAATTGCTATTTTTTTGTTTTTTTGCTTTCCAACAATACAAAGACAAAAATAGACATATATATATCACATTCACCATTCAAATCACATATACATCACATTCACCATTCAAATCACATATATATCGCATCCACCATTCAAATCACATATATATCATCACATCCATCATACGCATATAGCATCACAAACATCCATCACAAACATCCATAAGTCCGTAATACATCACATACACAAATGTCGTCCATAGATCCATCACATAGAGTCCATAATCCATCACATAGCTATGAATATGTCACAAGTCTAAGTCGAACACAAGTCTATGTCTAATACAAGTCCGGGCAACATGAAAATAGACAAGGAAGAAGTACCTAGGGTCATCCTGACCAGCCGGCCCGTGAAGAAGAGCCATCTGGCAACCCGGGCTGTGGAGGAGTATCAGTTGGGCACCCCTGCTGTGGAGAAGGACCACCGCCTTGAACTGTCGGGTTCAAACTCATAGACACTTGCTGCATAAAGAAGAAGTCAATTCATGAGTATCTGCATCAAATTCGCACAAGCTAAAGGAATAAACCACCAGACATACTTACCGGAGTCCCGAAAATAAAAGGCTGTGGAGGAGTAGCCACAACTGGACGGAGAAGCAACTCTGGCACGACCACACCTGGAATTGAATTAAGGCTGACCATGAAGCTGAACATATACTGTAGCCTCTTCTCCTCGGCCGCCCTCTGGGCTTGTACAACCTCCCTCTCCAACCGCCTCTGCTCCTCAGCCGCCTCCTGCGCCGCCTCCAACCTTCGCACGTTGGCCTGCAAGAGGCCACCCACAATGTTTAAACAATGCAAATGTAAGGTAGATGTGTAAAAGCAATGAACGAGTACTAACCGCGATATCCGAGATCTGCTGCTGTGAGCTCAGCTGCCGAGGGCGTATGGGGAGGGACGAGCTCCTGCTCCTTGCTCGAATTTCCGCAAGGTTGGGAACAGAGGCGAAGTCAAGCGCGTTGTTCGCCATCCAGTAGCTGTCGTGCTGCTTCCCTCCTCCTAGCCTCATCACGATCTCTGCGTCCAGGGGCTCGGTGGCCGGATTGAAGGCCTCCCCATGGCGCTGGCGAGCCGCCGAGATGTACTCGGTAACCTTGTTGTGGGCGCTGGGGATGGTGTACAGCTCGAGCCCGTGCGCTGGGTTGTAAGTGTTCGCGGGGTCTGTCGCCTTGCCCTTGTGTGCCAGGTTGAACGCCATGAAGTCGTTGCACTCCTGACCTTGCTGCGACCTGGACTGCGAGGAAAACATAAAGATTAGAAGTAATGAGAATTGAGAATTATAATAAAAAAAGATGAAAACATAAAGAATATTACCCAGCTCGAAGCGTACTGAGAGAGGCTCTGGTTGCCCTGGTGGTGTGGGGTCCCAATCATCTGCAGGCGGCAGTCTCGATGGACCTGACTCTTCTCCATCCACTCGGGCAAGAGCCACCTGTCCACAATACCATTCCAGCAGAGGGGGTGCCTGGCGCACCATTCAGGACATCGCGGCATGTCATCAAGTTATTGATACGTCAGAAGATAACAATCATGTAGGGTGGTATAATATTGATGTTTCATACTTACCGACTGGTACTGCTCCCTGGTGAGCGTCATGGTCCTGGCCTCGCTCTTCGGCACTTTCTCACCAAGGACGTCGGCGTGGTAGTTGATAATGCACTGGAGCCGCGTCTCGTGGTACAGGTGCGAGAGTCGAGCCTTGCAGACCTTGTCCTGCACTTGCGACGCCTTGTCCTCGTACCTTGGCTCGCACATGTAGAAGTCTTGCATACAGTCATTATATCACAAACGACCAATCAATGCGTAGTTTAGACAAATTTAGTGCGAAAAAGACTCACCCAGAACTCGTTCTTGATCCGCCCCGCAACGGATCCATGGTCGCTGTCCTCAGCGTCGTAGAAGTGGGCCCACGTCCAGGGCGTCGTCGTCACCCCATTGTACTCGACCAAGCCAGGGTAGTGCTGCCGAATCAGAAGGCCAAGAATGTCATTGATGTGACGGCCCTTCTGTCCTGACACAACTACCCAGTTGCTGCAAAAGTCATTAACAAAAATTGTTACTCTCTAGTTCGATTTTCAATACTTCATATGAAATAATACTGAAATAATACTTACTCGTCGCCCACGGGTTGAATCACTGGGCGGTGGGGAGCTAGGATCGGGCGCGATGGGAGCCTGGCGGGCCCACGCAACCAGACTGTCGACGATGAGGTAGAGCCCTCTCCTACCGCCTGCTCTGCGACGTCACCGTCGCCTGTGTGGAGCCTGGCGGCCTGGTCGTCCTCGTCCATGGCCTGGTGGTCCTCCTCCGCGGCCGGTGTGGGAGCCGACTGCACAGTCAGCCTCGCACGGCCGCCGCGGCCGCCCCGGCCGCGGTGGCTGCCGCGAGGTCTCCTCGCCTGCGAGGTCTCCACAGCGGGCGTCGCGGGCTCCGCGGGCTCCGAGGGCGGGGTCGTGTAGAGCTCCTAGAGTGAACGACGTGTAGCCCTTCCGTCAGGCATTTTGTCGAGTGCCTGCAATTTCAAAGAGTAAACCAATGAGCACACTTAATTACAAATACTTATAAAGAGATGCAAAATGAACCAAACATAATTGCAATAATAATAATATAGTATTACATGAATTAGAAATATTCTTCATGATTGGTAGCTGCTGGATCATAGGTGTCGTCATCATTATCATATTGCACCTCTTCTCCCTCTTCCTCAAGGACATCATTGTCATCATTGCCAACGCCTCACTTATATCACTCAAGCATTTGTAAGTCTTCCACATCTTGCACCTCTTCTCCCTCGTCCTCATCTCCATCGCCCGGAGTGTCATGGTCATTGTCAACTTCCATGCACATCAGTGAAAACATGTCTATGTCAAACCTCCCTTCTAGGCCCTCTGATTGATAGAACTCCTCTGCGTTTGGGTCAAAGTGGTAATCCTCTGCGTTTAGGACAGGCAATTTACCGTGCGGCGATACCAACTGCACAAGGTACCAACCCATAAGATTGGGGTTTTTTTGGTACGCCCATGGGAGGTAATAGACTTGTGTGGCCTGTTGTTGACACAAAAAGCGTTAGGATCTGCGAACACCTCGGGCTATTACCCGAAATTCGATATCCAAGGCGTGCCAGTCGATTTGGCTAGTTAATCGACAAGGATGATAACTAGAACAAGATCCAAGCAAGACAACGGCGATACGCCCAGATGTCAAGGCTCAGACTTGATCAGGATAACTAGAGCAGAGCTGAACGAGACAACAGCGATGCGCCCCATGTCAAGGCTCAGATTACTCCCACGCGGAACTTACAAGGGTATGACGGAGATCAAGGTGATGCGGCCCGTCGAAGCTTGAAGAACTCGTAGATAAGCTAAGACTAATGCAATAAAGGGTAAATTGCGATAAAAGTAGAATAAGAGTAAATTGATTTGTGTTTGATAGATTGATATTTTTTTTACACGCAGCCCTTGGGCACATATTTATACTCCCGCATGGAGAGTTGTACACAGACACGACTCGTACCTTCCCTAAAACAAACTCCTACTTTAAAGGAAATAACTGACTCGCGCAGGAGTCGGATCCAAATAACAATATTATTTTCCTAAACAAACACCCCTATTTTAAAGGAAAACAAACGGCTCGCGCAAGAGTCGGACTCAAACTACTATAATAATACTGGTATACAATCACCAGTTTCCTTATGTCCTTCCTTCGATGAAAACTTTCCATCGGCAGATTCCTTCAATCCGCGACTTCCTTCTTTTGCCACGGACAATCTTCTGCTGACGTCAACCGCCACATCGCCCTGTGTCCATCGGCATCATCTCTTCATTGGCAATCGGCATCGGCAACATCTCCTCATCGGCAATCGGCATCGGCAACTTTGCATTTCTAGTTACTTTACCAATTGACCCTTATCGGCAAGAACCATCCAGCTCCCATCGGCAATAAACTTGTCGTCTGATAACTTTCCGATGTCGATAGAAAACAGTCACCGATCAACACAAGTCTTAGCTCTTTTGACACGTGCCGAAAAACGGTGTCAACACATGCCCCCCAATTTCGGAGTGTATAATATTTTACGCGCCGAAATTCTCTCTACTGTAGCCGTTCTTTCCGAGATAACTACACAGCTTCCTCGATCTCCGCGCCCAGAATTGCAATTTATTAATAAAATTCCTCGACTATAGTGTAAACAGTTGCAAATCTAATCATATCTCCTTGATTATCGCGCACATCCACCGCAGGCCTCTCCATATTCCTGTATAGTACAAGCAGAAATTCCAAAATACCCCTGACTTAGGTCTATAAAAGTTACCACGATCCAACTTACTTTTTACCCTGGGCCTATTTTCACTTTCCACCTGCCTTCGTCTTCAGCGTCTTCAACCCCGGCGGCGACTCCGAAGAACAGCTCCGCGAGCTCAAGCAACAGCACCTTCTTCAAGTCGAGTACGATTCGCAAGAACTCCTCCATCTTCAATGGCGATCCACGTCGACATTCCCAAAGTAAGCCTACTCCTTCCTCATCCTCTCTTCTGCCAGTTCCTTTTTCGCATGAATTTTTGCAATCTTTTCCCCCTTTCTTTCTTTGACTCTTCTTTTCTCTTTCAAAACCTAGGAACTGTACAACAGAGTAGTAATCCCTATCGAGCAATCCAATTTCAACTGCTTAGGCCTAATGGGAAACCCAGATCCCATCAATCTGATCAATGCAGAAGCCAACCGCATCTCCTTTAAATCTGAGTGCTTCAACTTAGGGTTATGGAAGGATGCCTTCCGTTCATGGCCCAAACCAACCAAGGGGTGGAAGAACTGGTACCTTAGGGTAATTAGAACACAGCAGGTTTATTGGGCAGAGCGCAATTTAGACCAATGCATCAGACTCTCCATTGCTGATATGGAGAAAAATGAGAACATGATGACAGCGGCCTCCTACTTCTGGTCCGACACAATGAATGCCTTTTTATTCAGACATGTACCAGCCACTCCTATCCTTGCCGATGTCCATATGCTGAACGGCCTTGATGTCTCTTCTGCCGATGTCCCAGCCCTGTTCCATAGGAAGGCTGAGTATAAGGTGAACACACGGAACATCGGCGGCTGGACCGGTTACATCCAGGAGTACAAAAAAACCGGATCGGTAGGCCAAAGGGAGCATGCCACCTTCTTGAACATGTGGCTGGAGAAATTTATCTTCTGCGGCAGAGCAGTCGGACCTACCACTATGCATCTTCCAGCAGCAGAACCCCTTGCCGATGGAACAAAACTCCCTCTCGGCCGATATCTTCTTGGATCGGTATACCATCTCCTGCATCAGGTGTCCAAGAAGTTGTTACTAGGCGAGCCCATCGGCAATCTCGGGGGGTCCCTGGTGGTTTATAAACATGTGGTTGAACGCACACATGTACAAGGTCCTTCAGTTTGATTTATTTGCTCAGCAATTCCCAAGGGATATATCAGAGAATTATGCATTCGGCGATGATGAATCGGCAACTCGTTCTCCACTCAACTTCGGAGAGGCCATCATAGTGCTGCCATGAACTGATGCCGATGCAGACCAGTTTGGCAGATTCTTCCAGAAGTTCTACAACAGAATCCCTGCTGCAGAACGGCTTTGGTGGCCTTACATCGATGAGAACAATCGATTCCCCTTGCTATTCAACCTCACCGATGGGAACGTGCCTCAGAATGAAGTGATCATGAAGGCTAGCATTATTCCCCGAGCCATTCCAGTTAACATTTTCGGAACTGGGAAGAATGCTCCTCCATTCTTTGAATTCTATTACCCATCGGTAGCGGCAAGACAACTGGCATTTGGCCAACTACCGATCAAGCTCTGTTGTGCGAAGGTTGTAAAACCAAGACAAGTCATCTCCAGCGCCATGGATTGGAACAAGGTCATCAATCTACCTCCGATGCCGATACATCAGACATTGATCTATCCTCCTGGGCACCAACATCTTTCATCACAGAAGAGTACAAGTTTTGGTGGCAAGAATGGAGACATCAATTGTTTGCCAAATCATTACACCATTATCGACATCTGATTGACGCCGACTACGCCAATCCCAATGATGCAGTAAGTTTCTATTCCAATGCATTTCTTATTATTTACTCCTATCATCGGTATTTGACCTTCTTTTGCCCAACAGGTTGATGGCCCAATCCCCAAAATAAGCAGGAGTGGCAAGCCCTTCCGTGTCCGAGTGATGAGCCCAGTATCAGTCGTCGGCAACAATGCTCCTACACTGGCTGCCTTCACTCCTCAGAGGACACCTAAGGTCACTCCGAAACCAAGGTCGACACCTGCAACGACCAGTGCCACTCCATCGGTCGCCGCTGCCATCTTGGCGCGAGCTTTTGCAGTAAGTTTCAGTTTTATTTACACCGATCATAAACTGCTTATCGGCAATATTCATTCCATGTAACTCGTACCAAATATTTTTAGGCAACGAGGTCATCGGCAGCTATTCCAGACGTTCAAACTTCTCCAACTCCCGCTGCCGATGCCCCCCAGACTTCTCAACCAAAACGGGTCGGTTCACCAACCGCTACTCCGAGGAAGAAGAGGCGTCTGAGGCTAGCCACTCCACCTACGCCATCGATTCCAGTCGCATCACCAGCCGCCGACGCATCAACGGTAGAACCATCGTCGGCGTCCATTCCCGAGCATCCGATGGACGAAGCTTCCAACTAGAGAACAACACCACCCCCGCAGGAATCGGCTGCAACAGGATCGGCATCGGCACCAATACCCATACCTGATGAAATTCCTGATCAGAGGACAGCATCGCCGCCACAAGAGCCAGCCGTCGCAGCAGAAACAATGCCAACAACAGCACCTACAGCACCAACTGCTCCTCCTACGGAAGCATGTTCATCGGCAACTGTTGCCGATCTTCAAGATGAAGCCGTACCAGCCGACTTCCCAAGCTCCAGGCAAGAAATCCGCTTCAAGATGGTAAGCCGATTATCTAAAGACTTGCAGTATAACCTTATGATCGGCACATCTTAACTTTTTCTTTTTCAGGCCCAAGACTCTCCAGACAGCTTGTTTTCCTTCGGCGTCAACCTCCAGGACGAGGACAAAAACCAAGAAGGCCCTGCTCCAGCAGACAGCTTGTTCTCTTTCTCCATTAACATTCCCGATGAGGACGAGGACGAAGAAAGCTCTGCTCCAACTTTATCGGCAGAAGTCAAAGTCAAGCTGGAAACACTGCTCTCTTTGCTGCAACAAGACACATCTCTTCTTGTCCAAGATTCAACTGCAGCAAAGACAGCTTTTAAGGACATCCAAGGTCATCTATCTGCTGATACAGAGGAAATACTTTTCCAGGCGGCTTTCCTCGAGAGCAAACAACTCCAATATCAAAGACTCTCTCGTCGCATAGCCGATAGGACTGCCCGATCGAAGCTTGAAGAAGAGATGCTCAAGTTTAAACAAGTTGCCGATGAGAAGCACAAAAACATCGGCCAGATAGAAGCTTCTGGTGCCGATCTTGAGCAGGAAATCATTCAGCTATCGGCAAGAAAGGAAGAGCTGCAAGCCGAACTAAAAAGGGTTGAAGAAGCTTTAAACACAGCTAACCAGAAAAAAACCCAGCTGCCCGATACCATCAAGGCTCTGCGACAAGAAAGAGACCAAAACGCCCGACAAGCCATCTTATTGAAGAAGAAGATCAAGCCAGTCGAAGGGTCTGCCGACGCCGATGCCAAGGAGATGGAGGAAATAGAGCAAATTCGCCTGCGTGCGATATCAGCCATCCAATCCTTGTTGTAATTTATTACAATTCATCATATCGGCAAATGTAACATTGATACTTGATTTTGCTCTGTAATGTAATGTCAGTACAACTTCTACCGATGCTTATATAACTTTTCTTTCCATCGGCATTCAACTGAGCATTTCATGCATCTACCCAAATACTAGGGTAATATTTTTTCAAGTATTTGCCGTTGATCGCTCTAGAGAATGCAACTCCTTCGAGAGTCTCCAAAATATAAGCATTGCCAGGAGCAGACTGTTTTATCCGATAAGGACCTTCCCAATTAGGAGACCATTTTCCAAACTTAGAACTCTTAGTCCCAATCGGTAGAATCAATTTCCACACCAGATCATCATCGGCAAACTGCTTCACCTTTACTTTCTTGTCGTACCATCTGGCAACTCTTTTCTTATTTTCTTCAATGCTGATCAAAGATCTCAACCGATGACCTGCCAAGTCTTCTAACTCATCCTTCATAAGAGTATCATACTCATCGGCTGTCAATTGATCCTGAGAAAACAATCGCCTAGAACCAGTTTTAATTTCCCAAGGCAGGACAGCATCGTGTCCATAGACTAACTGATATGGCGAAACTTTGGTTGCACCATGATAATCCATCTGATACGACCATAGGGCTTCACTCAACACCATATGCCACCTTCTAGGGTTCTCTTCAATCTTGCGTTTGATAAGCTTGATAACTCCTTTATTAGTTGCTTCAGCTTGACCATTAGCTTGGGCATAATAAGGAGAAGAATTCAATACCTTGAACCCCATACTAGCAGCAAATTCATCAAACTCTTCTGATGTGAACATAGTTCCTTGATCGGTAGTAATAGTTTGAGGAATACCAAATCGGTAAACAATATATTCTTTTACAAAATCTATCATGTTTGCCGATGTCACTTTCTTCAAAGGGATCGCCTCAACCCATTTTGTAAAGTAATCGGTAGCAACAAGTATAAACTTATGCCCCTTATTTGACGGCGGATAAATTTGGCCGATGAGATCAATAGCCCATCCTCTAAGCGGCCAAGGCTTGATTATGGGATTCATTGCCGATGCAGGAGCCCTCTGGACATTACCAAACTTCTGACAATCCTGGCATCCTTTAAAATAGTTGAAGCAATCTTCAAGAATTATCGGCCAATAATATCCATTCCGCCTAATCATCCACTTCATCTTGAATGCCGATTGATGTGCTCCACACACACCTTTATGGATTTCGCCCATCAACTCCTTTGATTCCTCTTTACTAAGGCATCTGAGCAAAACTCCATCAATCGTCCGATAATACAATTCATTGTCAAGGAGCACATACTTGGTGACTTGGAACCTTAGACATCTTTCAACCTTCTTAGACGGATCCCTTAAGTAATCGGCGATTTCTTTTTTCCAGTCATCGGCAACCTTTACCGATGTCATGACTTCTTGAATCGGTTGATATCCTGAAGCATTCTGCGCTAACCGATTGGCCTCTTCATTATGCAACCTAGGGATATGTTCAAGGCGATACTCTTTGAATTCTTTCAATAATTGTAAACACTTTCCATGGGTCGCAATTAAAGCTTCACTTCGGCATTCATATGTCCCAGACAATTGGTTGATTACCAACATAGAATCACCGAAGATTTCAACAGTATCGGCACGTACCTCCCTAAGTAATTCCAACCCCTTTAGTAGAGCCTGGTACTCAGCCTGATTGTTTGTTGAAGTAGCAACAATCGGCAACGAAATCTCATACTTCCGTCCTCGGGGTGAAATTAAGAGAATACCGATACCTGCTCCGTCCTTGCACGTAGACCCATCAAAGAATAAAGTCCAAGGAGCAATCTCTACAGAGCTTACCACATTGCAATGCTGAGTAACAAAATCGGCCATTACCTGACCCTTAACAGCCTTAGCCGATTCATACCTTATGTCAAACTCTGAAAGTGCCAGAATCCATTTACCGATTCTCCCACTTAATATCGGCATTGACAGCATATACTTGACCACATCATCTTTGCAGATAACAGTGCATTCAGCCGATAATAAATAATGCCTCAATTTTATACAAGAGAAATATAAACATAAACACAATTTCTCTATGGCCGAATACCTGGTTTCAGCATCCACTAACCTTCTGCTCAAATAGTATATTACACGTTTTTCCCCTTCAAATTCTTGAATTAAGGCTGATCCGATAACACCGTCATCGGCAGACAAATACAACCTGAAAGGCTTCCCGTGCTGAGGTGGAACCAAGACTGGAGGGTTTACCAAATACTTTTTGATCTCCTCCAAGGCTAACTGTTGTTCCTCTTTCCATGTAAACTCTTGATCGGCTTTCAGCTTTAACAATGGACTAAAAGATTTAATCTTACCAGATACGTTGGATATAAATCTTCTGATGAAATTAATCTTGCCGATCAAGGATTGTAGCTCAGCCTTGTTTGTAGGAGCAACCACCTTGTTAATTGCATCAATAGATTTCCTACCGATCTCAATGCCTCTTTGATGCACCATGAAACCCAGAAATTGGCCTGCCGATACACAAAATGCACACTTGTTAGGATTCATCTTCAACCCATGCTCCCTTGTGCACTCTAGGATTTTTTGCAAATCGGCAATTTGCTTCTCAAAATCTCCGGACTTAACCACCACATCATCAATATAGATTTCAACTATCGTGCCAATATACTTATGAAAGATGAAATTCATTGCTCTCTGATAAGTAGCACCGGCATTTTTCAAGCCAAAAGTTATGACAACCCATTCAAATAAACCGACATGACCTGGACATTTAAAAGCAGTCTTGGATATATCTTCTTCAGCCATGAATATCTGATTATATCCAGCATTACCATCCATGAAGCTAATGATTTGATGTCTAGCAGCAGCATCAATCAGCAGATCGGCAACGGGCATCGGGTACCCATCCATCGGCGTGGCCTTGTTGAGATTCCTGAAATCAATACAAACACGAAGTTTTCCATTTTTCTTATACACGGGAACCACATTAGAAATCCATTCGGCATATCGACATTGCCAAATAAATCCAGCTTCGATTAACTTCGTAATCTCAGCCTTAATGTTGGGTAAAATAGTAGGATTGCATTGGCACGCGGGTTGCCGATGTGGTTGGAAACCAGACTTAATAGGTAACCGATGTTCGACTATCGATCGGTCTAAACCAGGCATTTCTGTATAATCCCAAGCAAAACAATCTTTGTATTCCTTTAATAAATCGTTTAACTTCTGTTTACATTGGGAATCTAACTTAGCACTAATAAAAGTAGGCATATGTTTACTACCATCGCCGATGTCTATCTCGAGTAAATCATCGGCGGATGTGAAGCCCTGTCCCAGTTTTCCATCATCAGCGAACCGATCCATTAAAACTCTTCTTCAGGACCAACTCCTTGGATCGGTGTAATGCGGTAATCGGCAACCCTGAGGAACTCTGTGTCCCAAGCCTCACCTGATATGCATCTGGTTTGCTCATAAGTTTCCGATTCTGCCGACGCAACGATCGATGGGGCTTCACTTCGGACAACTTCAATCTTGTCTCCGACCCACTGCACAAGGCTTTGATGCATGGTGGAAGGAATACAGCAATTGGCATGGATCCAATCCCTTCCCAGGAGCAAGTTGTAGGTGCCTTTGCCACTGATTACAAAAAATGTTGTCAACAAAGTTTTACTGCCGATGGTTAGCTCAACACATACGACTCCCATAGCTGGCGACACATTGCCTTCAAAATCTTTGAGCTTCATGTCTGTTTTGACCAAGTCTTGGTCGCCTTTTCCAAGCTTCCTGAACACGACATATGACATTATGTTTATTGATGCGCCACCATCTACCAGCATCTTCGTCACAGGCTGTCCATCTACTTTGCCCTTAACGAACAGAGCCCTCAGGTGCCGCCTCTCATCATCGGCAGGCTTCTCAAAGACAGCTGCCATCGGATCCAAGACCAATTGCGCCATCTCTGTAGTTTCTTCATCATCACTGGCAGGTGCCATGAATTCCATCGGCAATATGACGACCATATTGATTTCTGCCGATGGATCCCTGTCCTTGCGTTTTGGCCTCCATTGCTTTTCCCTTGAAGGACCTTCATCATCATACAAGTCATTTCGGCGTTCGCGCTGAATTCTCCTTTTCTAAGTCTTTGTCAGACCCTTAGGGCACCATTGAGGGAGCTTGGTTTTCCAAACAGGCTGGTGCCGCCTTTCACTGCTTGCATCGGCACTTCTTCCGATGTTTGGATCTCTGGAGAATATTTCTTCATCAGGCACTCTTGCATGGGCCATCTCCTCCAACCCCCCTTGATCAACGCGTCTGCCAAGCCTGTTATGTGCACTGAGCTTGCCCCCCAGTCGGTCATGAGCTGATTTCTGCTCTCTGAGCGGCTTGGCGTACCTGGATGCTCGATCATCAAAACAAGGTTTCTTACCTGACTGATCGACAGTGTAGTACCCATTGCATTCAGGACAATTATCGGCAGTGGGTAGCTTGATGCCTTCTTCGCAGCAGTGAACGAAGAAGGCACACTTCCAGTGGTCCTTATGCCGAAGCCATTCTTGGTGCTCTTCTTCTTCCTGCCGATATCGCTCATTTTGAGATTGCCGATACTCTTGCCTTGGCTGCTTATGCGTGATTATAACACCAGGAGCCCTCTGGCACTGCTACCCTCATCGGCAACCCTCTTGCCTTTTCTGTCATCGGCAAACCTCCTTTCGTCGCGCTCAGCTACTTGATGGTTAGGGTCTACCGATGCATTCTTCCTAGCAGCTTCTGATGTTAGCACTTTAGTTTTTTCACTAGTTTCCACCATATTATTTGGAAACGGGTGCTGATCAATTTTCATCGGTTTCTGTACTTTAGAATTTTCGAATTTGATTCGTCCAGATTCGATCTCTGACTACAACTGCTGCCTGAATACTTTGCAATCATTGGTACTGTGCGAAGTTACATTGTGCCACTTGCAGTACCTGATCTTTTTGAGCTCTTCGGCCGATGGAATTACTTGGTTAGGCGCTAACTTGATTCGCCCTTCCTGAAGTAACAAGTCAAACATCCTATCGGCCTTGGTGATGTCAAAGGTGAACCTCTCAGCTTCTTTCTGACCAAACGGACAAGACACAGATTTCTTGTCCTTCACCCATTCGACGGCGCTGATACTTAGCTCTTCATCGGATCCAGAATCTTCTTGCCCAACGAAGGTCACCTTTTTATTCCAAGTCTTCCTAGGTTCAAAGGCTTTGACATCTTGATTGGCAATTCTTTGCACCAGATGACTTAGGCTTTCAAATTCTTGAGATGCGTACTTATCTTTGATATGCGGCAGTAGTCCTTGGAAAGCCAAATCTGCCAGTTGCCGATCATCAAGTATCAGGTTGTAGCACTTATTCTTTACATCTCGCAGCCTCTGAACAAAGTTTTCCACCGATTCGTCATTGCGTTGCCTCAGCTTAACCAAATCGGTAATCTTCTTCTCATGTATGCCAGCGAAGAAGTATTTATGAAACTGCCTCTCTAGATTGGCCCATGTAATCACAGAATTTGGAGGCAGTGATATGAACCATGTGAATGCCGATCCAGACAATGATGAAGAGAACAATCTCACCCTCAGTTCCTCTCTGCCGGCAGCTTCTCCGCACTGGATAATGAAGCGGTTAATGTGCTCCATCGTTGATGTGCCATCTTGGCCGGAGAACTTAGTAAAATCAGGCACCTTGTACCGATTTGGGAGAGGAATTAAATCATATGCAGGAGGATATGGTGTCCGATAAGAATATGTATTAACCTTGGGTTTAATGCCGAACTATTCTTTCATCACTTCGGCGATCTTATCGGTCCAGTATGCATCCTGCTCTTGCCGACTCATTGGTTGGTTGTTGACTGGTGGAGCCGGCTGATGCGCCTCTTCAGGTCTTGGTAGAAGATGATGCGTAGTAGTCATAGGCGCGGCACCAGTCATCTGGACATTATGCATCGGCTGATTTACCGGTGGATAGTTTTGTACACTTAGTGGATTAGGTTGAGTCATCATATTCATCGGTTGCTGTACCGATGGTCCACTCTGAGTGTTGGTTGGACTTCCGTATTGATACATTAGTACGCTAGGCTGTTGAGCTAGCGGCTGACTAGTCCATCCAGGATTATAAATCATCAGCATGTGACTCACCGATGGCTGATAGTTGACTGGTACCTGTTGTTCCTGTACCTTAGAGTAATCAACAAATTGGTTACCTTGATGTACTAGTACCCCGGCTTGAGGATTTACAACCGTAGGCTAACTTCCAGTTGCTATACTGTGTTGCATCGGCACAGAGCTTGCCGATGGTGGCATCAGAGGTATCTTAGGAATTATTTGGAAATCTTCCAATGGCACTTGTACAGTTGGAGAGGACGTAGAGTAATGCATCATAGGGGCCACCGGCTACGATTGCATCGTCGATGCCACGTAGCCCTTCCAAGCTGAGTTATCTCCCTGCACCAGATTAGAACCAGCGGATGGATTTGAAGGCATACCATAACCCCACCAATTGGTCGGTGCTGGCTGATTCTGGATAGCAGGTCCTGACATTGCCGACGCCACTGGATCTGCACTAAGCTTAACGACGCTTTCAGGACTTGGTCTTGGCGGTGTAGCCACATCAGCAGATGGATCCACGGGAGTGGAAGATGCCATTGGGGCTGCCGATGAGTTTATAGATGCCGATCCAGGTTGATGATACGCTGGACCAACATATTGAGGTGCATGTCCTTCTTTGAATGATTGCATAACAGCATTGTAGACAGTATTGGACAGCACGCTGGAGTGGCTAATTAATGCTTGACTTAAAGTAGAATTAACCATCTCTTGTAACTTACCAGGATTGGCATCGTACGTGACCTGCCATGGCAACGACGGATCTTGCTTCTGAATTGCTTCGCCGCTCCTGCTTAGGCTGAAGGATTTGAGATACAATTGCTTGTACTCCTCCATAGCCCGCTCCATAGCCAGCCTCTGATCATCTTTTAGATCGGCCTTGGAGACTTCAATGACGTTCCTTTGGTTAACGTCGGAGTTATCACCCATGATAGATGTATAATTGGTCCCACTGGGCGTGCTAAAAGAGGTGTTGACACAAAAAGCGTTAGGATCTGCGAACACCTTGAGCTATTACCCGAAATTCGATATCCAAGGTGTGCCAGTCGATTTGACCAGTTAATCGACAAGGATGATAACTAGAACAAGATCTGAACAGGACAACGGCGATGCGCCCGGATGTTAAGACTCAGACTTGATCAGGATAACTAGAGCAGAGCTGAACGAGACAACAGCGATGCGCCCGGATGTCAAAGCTCAGAGGTACTCCCACGCGGAACTTGCAAGGGTTTGACGGAGATCAAGGTGATGCAGCCCGTCGAAGCTTGAAGAACTCGTAGATAAACTAAGACTAATGCAATAAAGGGTAAATTGCAATAAAAGTAGAATAAGAGTAAATTGATTTGTGTTTGATTGATTGATATTTTTTTTACACGCAGCCCTTGGGCACATATTTATACTCCCGCATGGAGAGTTGTACACAGACACGACTCGTACCTTCCCTAAAACAAACTCCTACTTTAAAGGAAATAACTGACTCGCGCAGGAGTCGGATCCAAATAACAATATTATTTTCCTAAACAAACACCCCTATTTTAAAGGAAAACAAACGGCTCGCGCAAGAGTCGGACTCAAACTACTATAATAATACTGGTATACAATCACCAGTTTCCTTATGTCCTTCCTTCGATGAAAACTTTCCATCGGCAGATTCCTTCAATCCGCGACTTCCTTCTTTTGCCACCGACAATCTTCTGCTGACGTCAACTGCCACATCGCCCTGTGTCCATCGGCATCATCTCTTCATTGGCAATCAGCATCGGCAACATCTCCTCATTGGCAATCGACATCGGCAACATCTCCTCATCGGCAATCGGCATCGACAACTTTGCATTTCTAGTTACTTCACCAATTGACCCTTATCGGCAAGAACCATCCAGCTCCCATCGGCAATAAACTTGTCGTCTGATAACTTTCCAATGTCAATAGAAAACAGCCACCGATCAACACAAGTCTTAGCTCTTTTGACACGTGCCGAAAAACGGTGTCAACACCTGTTGTGCCACAATATAGACATCCTCTCCTTGATAGATAGAATCTTGTCGAATTTCGACTAGTCCAATCTCAGGAGATATTCTTGTGACATTAGGATCAAACCAATGGACTTTGAATACGACTGGATTAGGACCTTTGCGACACTCAAAGTGGAGCTCGTATATTTCTTCTACTATGTCGTAGTAGTCACGCTCATCGGTGCCGGGCGTATGAACTCCGGTATTGGTGGTTTTCCGATTGGGCTGACTCTGCTCATAGTTTCTTTAGTGAAATTGATAGCCATTCACATCATAAACGTTGAATGTCTTGACCTTATAGGCACACCCTTTGGCAAGCCCTTTCAACTCAGCATTCATTTCTCTATCTTTGCGAGCCTGCAAGGTGTGGCCGGATAGATCGTTACATTAGTTGCTCGTAGGAGCAAAGTGAGATGTCAAAGATTCAACCAGGTACCTTCGTATCGAACCAGGAAATGAAATCAGGCACACCATGTTTGAGAAGGTATTGACACCATTTTTTTGGTACGTGTCAATATGAATAAGGTGCGCTGGTCAGCAAGAAGACGGTCACTATTTCCTATCGGCATCAAGATACTACCGGTTAGGTTACCAATGGAAGCAGAGGAGGTTGCCGATTGTAAAATTTGATTGAGGATACGTTAAGGAAGAAAGAAGGCTACTTTCCGGTATGAAGAGGTTGCCGATGAAGGCAAGAGGGTGCTGCCGATAAAAGCATTACCGATAGAAGAAGGGTAACATTGTCGATGGAAATGGGGAGTTGCCAAAAGGTGATAAGGTGCTGCCGATGGAAGCGGGATGACGAGGTTGACATCAGCAGAAAGCTGCTGATGGCAATGAAAGAAGATTGCAGATTAGAAATATGCCGATGGAAGATTTCATCGTGATAGAGACAGATACGGAAACTAGTGATTTTTATACCAGTATTATTGTTATAGTTTGAGTCCGACTCTTGCACGAGTCATTTATTTCCTTTAAAATAGGAGTTTTGTTTAGGAAGGTATGAGTCGTGTCTGTTTACAACTCCTTTTCTAGAGTATAAATATGTACCTAGAGGTAACGTGAAAGGAGAGACACAATCAATCAAAGAAGTTTACTATTTTCATCTACTTTTCCAGCAATTTACATTTACTGCATTAGTTCTAGTTCACCTACGAGGTGTTGACGGATCTCCGTCAAGCTTTGCAAGATCCGCGTTGGGAGCAAATCAGAGCCTTGACGTCCGGGCGCATCGCTGTCGTCTCGCTCAAGTTTGTTCTAGTTATCGTCCTTGTCGATTAACTTGTCAAATCGACTGGCACACTTCGGATATCGATTTTGGGTATTAGCCCGACGTGTTCGCAGCCTCGACGGTTTTTGTGTCAACACGTCTTTTGGCACGCTCGGTGGGACCAATAATACATCTTCGGGCCACGGAACCCATATCAGGCTTATGGGGGACACTGATATCAATCCGCGCAATGTCATTGAAGTCTCCGAAGCAGATCTGAAAGATGATCAGAAGCAGGCTATGGAGCAGGTTGTGGAGGAGTACAAGAAGTTGTATCTGAAGTCCTTCAGCCTAAACAGGAGCGGCGAAGCTATCCAGAAGCAAGATCCACTGTTGCGACGGTAGGTCACCTTCGACGCCAATCCTGGTAAATTACAAGAGATGGTTAATTCCGCATTAAATCATGCATTAATTAGTCACTCCAGTGTGCTATCCAATACTGTATACAATGTTGTTATGCAATCTTTCAAAGAAGGACATGCACCCCAGTATGTTGGTCCAGCGTATCGTCAACCTGGATCGGCATCTGCTACAAATCCATCGGTGGTTCCAGTGGCATCTTCCCAACCTGTGGATCCAACTGTCGATGAGGTTATGCCTCCAAGATCGAGCCCTGTAAGTGTCACTCGATTGAGCACAGATCAGATGACATCGGCAATGTCAGGGCCCGCAATTAAGAGTCAGCCAACTCCCGCCAACTGGTGGGGATATGGTATGCCTCCAAATCCATCTACCGACTCTAGTCTGATCCAAGGTAACAATACAGCGTGGAAGAGCCCCATGGCATCGGCAATGCCTGCACAGCCGATGATCCCGATGACACATATGATACGTCCTCTCCAACTGTGCAGTTGCCATCAGAAGATCTTCAGATGGTGATACCCAAAGTGTCTTATATGCCACCATCGGCAAGTCCTTTGCCGATGCAACAAGGCACGGTAACTGCAAGTCAACCCATAGCAGTGGTGAATCCTCAAACTAGAGTACCAGCACACCAAGGTGGCCAATTTGTTGACTACTCTAAGGTACAGGAACGATAGGCACCGGTTAGTTATCAACCATCGGCGAATTACCTACCGATGACTTGTAATCCTGGATGGACTGCTCCAACACCGATTCAACAACAGGTGGTACAACCTGGGTATCAGTACCTGGAGAACACTTAGAGTGGAACATCGGCACATCGACCAATGAATATAATGCCACAGTACATCTCAGTGGGTGTACAAAGTTATCCATCGGCAAATCAGCCGATGATTAATACTCAGCGAGGTGCTACGTCTGCGCCAAACATTCCAGCTTATTTTCCGCCAAGATACGAGGAGGCGTATCAACCAGCTCAGCCAATCAACATCCAGCCAATGCATCGGCAAGATCAAGATGCATATTGGACCGATAAAATCGCCGAAGTGATGAAAGAACAATTCGGCATCAAACCTAAGGTTAACACGTATTCTTATGGGACGTCGTACCCTCCGGCATATGATTTGATTCCTCTCCCAAATCGGTACAAGGTGCCGGATTTCACAAAGTTTTCTGGCCAAGACGACACGTCAATGATGGAGCACATCAACCGCTTCATTATTCAATGTGGAGAAGCAGCCGACAGGGATGAACTAAGGGTAAGATTGTTCTTGTCATCATTATCTGGATCGGTATTTACGTGGTTTATTTCACTGCCTCCAAATTCTGTGATTACTTTTGCCGATCTAGAGAAGCAGTTTCATAAGTACTTCTTCGCTAGCGTCCATGAGAAGAAGATTACCGATTTAGTCAAACTAAGGCAACGTAACGATGAATCGATAGAAAGCTTCATCCAGAGGTTGCGAGACATAAAGAACAAGTGCTATAGCTTGGTACTTGATGATCGACAATTGGCAGATTTGGCCTTCCAGGGATTGCTGCCACACATCAAAGACAAATATGCATCTCAAGAGTTTGAGAGTCTAAGCCATCTCGTGCAGATAATTGCCGATCAAGACATTAAAGCTTTCGAACCTAGGAAAAATTGGAATAAAAAGGTTTCCTTTATTGGGCAAGAAGAAGATGCCAAATCGGATGAGGAACCAAGTATCGGCGCTGCTGAATGGGTAAAAAAAAAGAAGCCGGTGTCCTGTCCGTTTGGCCAAAAAGAAGCTGAAAAGTGCACTTTTGATGTCACCAAGGCCGATAGGATATTTGATCTTTTTCTTCAAGAGGGGCGGATTAAGCTGTCGCCTAATCAAGTAATTCCATCGGCTGAAGAGCTCAAAAGGATCAGGTATTATAAGTGGCATGATGCAACTTCGCACAATACCAATGATTGCAGAGTCTTTAGGCAGCAATTGCGGTCAGAAATCGAGTTTGGGCGTATCAAGTTTGAAAATTCTAAAGCCCAAAAGCCGATGAAGATCGACCAGCACCTGTTTCCTAATAATATGGTAGAAACTAGTGGAAAGGTTAAAGTGCTGACGTCTGAAGCTGCCAAGAAAAGCGCATCGGTGGATCCTGAATATCAGATAGCTACGCATGATGTAAGAAAGAAGGGATTTATCGATGATAGAAAAGGCAAGAGAGTTGCCGAGGAGGATAGCAGTGCCAGGAGGCCTCATAAGCATGCACCGTATGGTGTTGTTATCACGCATAGGCGGCCACGACAAGAGTATCGACGATCACAGGAAGAGCAATTTTGGCAGCAGAAGGAAGAAAGGCGCCAAGAATAGAATCGGCATAAAGATCATTGGAGGTGTCCCTTCTTTGTTCATTGCTAGGAAGAAGGCATCAAATTGCCCACTGTTGATAATTGCCCCGAATGCAATGGATACTATCCTGCCGATTGGTCAGAAAAGAAACCTTGTTTTGACGATCGGGCATCAAATTATGGCAGGCCGATCAGAGAGAAGGGATCGACGCATGATCGACTGGGGGCAAGCTTAGGGTACATGATAGGCTTGGCAAGCGTGTTTGTCAAGAGGAGCTTGAGGAGATGGCTAATGCAAGAGTGCCCGATGAAGAAATATTCTCTAGGGATCCGAACGTAAGGAGCGGTGCGTATACAAGCGATGAGAAACAGTACCAGCCCGTTTGGAAAACTAAGCTTCCTCAATGGTGCCCTAAGGGTCTGATGAAGACTCAGAAAAGAAGGATTCAGCGTGAACGCCAGGGGGATATGTATCACGGTGAAGATCCTTCAAGAGAGAAATCTCCAGTTAAGCAGTGGAGGCCGAAACGCAAGGATAAGGATCCATCGGCAGAAATCAATATGGTTGTAACATTGCCAATGAAATTTATGGCGCCTGTTGATGAAGAAGAAGATGCTGAGATGGCGCAATTAGTACTGGACCCGATGGCAGCTGTCTTTGAAAAGCCTACCGATGATGAAATACAGCATTTGAGGGCCTTGTTTGTCAAGGGCAAAGTTGATGGGCAGCCAGTATCCAAGATGCTAGTAGATGGTGGAGCGGCAGTCAATATAATGCCGTATGTTATGTTCAGGAAGCTTGGGAAAGGTGACCAAGACTTAGCCAAGACAGACATGATGCTTAAAGATTTTGAAGGCAATGTGCCACCAGCTAAGGGAGCAGTGTGCGTTGAATTGACCATCGGCAGTAAAACTTTGCCGACGACATTTTTTGTGATCAATGGCAAAGGTACCTACAACTTGCTCCTAGGAAGGGATTAGATCCATGCCAATTGTTGTATCCCTTCTACAATGCACCAGCGCCTCGTGCAGTGGGTTGGAGACAGGATTGAAGTCGTCCAGAGTGAGGCTTCGTTAATTGTTGCATCGGCAGAATCAGAAACTTATGAACAAACCAAGTGCATATCAGGTGAAGCTTGGGATACAGGGTTCCTCAAGGTTGCCGATTACCGAATCATACCGATCCAATCAGTCGGTTCTGAAGGAAAGTTTTAATGGATCAGTTCGCCGATGACGGAAAACTTGGGCAGGGGTTCACATCGGCAGATGATTTACTAGAGATAGATATTGGTGATGGTAGTAAACATAGGCCAACCTTTATTAGTGCTAAGTTAGATTCCCAATGTAAGCAACAGCTGAATGATTTACTAAAAGAATATAAAGATTGTTTTGCTTGGGATTATACAGATATGTCTGGTTTAGACCGATCAATAGTTGAGAATCAGTTACCTATTAAATCTAGTTTCCAACCACATCGGCAGCCAGCCGCGCCGATGCAATCCTCTTGTATTACCTGACATTAAAGCTGAAATTACAAAGTTAATTCAGGCTGGATTTATTCGGCAATGTCGATATGCCGAATGGATTTCTAATGTGGTTCCTGTGTACAAGAAAAATGAAAAGCTTCGTGTTTGTATTGATTTCAGGAATCTCAATAAGGCTACACCGATGGATGGTTACCCAATGCCCGTTGCCGATTTACTGATTGATGCTGCTGCTGGACATCAAATAATTAGTTTTATGGATTGTAATGCTGGATATAATCAAATATTTATGGCTGAAGAAGACATATCCAAGACTGCCTTTAGATGTCCAGGTCATGTCGGTTTATTTGAGTGGGTCGTGATGACTTTTGGTTTGAAGAACGCCGTGTGCTACTTATCAGAGAGCAATGAATTTCATTTTTCATAAGTATATCAGCACGATAGTTGAAATCTATATTGATGATATGGTGGTCAAGTCCAAAAACTTTGAGAAGCATCTTGCCGATTTGCGAAAGATTCTAGAGTGCACAAGGGAACATGGGTTGAAGATGAATCCTAATAAGTGTACGTTTGGTGTATCGGCAGGTCAATTCCTAGGATTTATGGTGCATCAAAGAGGTATCGAGATCGGCAGAAAATCTATTGATGCAATTAACAAGGTGGTTGCTCCCACAAACAAGACTAAATTGCAGTTTTTGATCGGCAAGATTAATTTTATTAGAAGATTTATATCTAATCTGTCTGGGAAGATTAAATCTTTTAGCCCGCTGTTAAAACTGAAGGCCGGTCAAGAATTTGCAAGGAAGGAAGAACAGCAATCAGCATTAGAAGAAATTAAGAGATATTTGGTAAATCCTCCAGTATTGATGTCGCCTCAACACGGGAAACCTTTCAGGTTGTATTAATCTACCGATGACAGCGTTATTGGGTCAGCCTTGATCCAGGAATTTGAAGGGAAGGAATATAATTTATTATTTGAGTAGAAGATTGGTGGATGCTGAGACCAGATATTCGGCTGTTGAGAGATTATGTTTATGTCTATACTTCTCTTGTATTAAATTAAGGCATTATTTGTTATCGGCCGAATGTACTATCATATGCAAGGATGATGTGGTTAAGTACATGCTGTCAATGCCGATATTGAGTGGGAGAATCGGCAAATGGATTTTAGCGCTGTCAGAGTTTGATTTGAAGTATGAATCGACTAAAGAAGTTAAGGGTCAGGTGATGGCTGATTTTGTTACTCAGCATTGTGGTACAGTGAGTTTCGTGGAAATTGCTCCTTGGACTTTGTTCTTTGATGGATCTACGTGTAGGGAAGGAGCAGGTATCGGTATTGTCTTAATTTCACCCCGAGGACAAAAGTATGAAATCTCATTGCCGATTGTTGCTACCTCAACAAACAATCAGGCTAAATACAAGGCTTTGCTAAAGGGATTGGAATTACTCAGGGAGGTGCGTGCCGATGTCGTTGAGATCTTTGGCGACTCCATGTTAGTGATCAATCAGTTGGTTGGGACATATGAGTGCCGAAGTGAAATTTTAATTATACACCATGAAAAATGTTTGCAATTATTAAAAGAATTTAAAGAATATCGTCTTGAGCATATTCCCAGATTACATAATAAAGAGGCTAATCGGTTAGCGTAGTACGCTTCGGGGTATCAGCCGATTCAGGAAATAATGACATAAGTAATGGTTGCCAATGACTAGAGGAAAGAGATTGCCGATTACTTAAGGGATCCGTCTAGAAAGGTTGAAAGGCGTCTAAGGTTTCAGGCTACCAAGTACGTACTCCTTAATGATGAATTATATTATCGGACAATTGATGGAGTTTTGCTCAAATGCCTTAGTAAAGAAGAATCGAAAGAGTTGATGGGTGAAATTCATGAGGGAGTGTGTGGGGCGCATCAATCGGCGTTCAAAATGAAATGGATGATTAGACGGAATGGGTATTATTGGTCGACGATTCTTGAGGATTGTTTTAGATACTTCAAAGGGTGTTAGGATTGTCAGAGGTTTGGTAACGTTCAGAGAGCACCTGCATCGACAATGAATCCTATAATCAAGCCTTGGCCGTTTAGAGGATGGGCTATCGATCTCATCGGTCAAATTTATCCACCATCGAGTAAACGGCATAAATTTATACTTGTTGCCACCGATTATTTCACGAAGTGGGTTGAAGCTATTCCTTTGAAGAAGGTGACTTCGGCAAACATGATAGACTTTGTAAAGGAGCATATTGTTTACCGATTTGGTATTCCTCAAACTATTACAACTGATCAAGGGACCATGTTCACATCAGGGGAGTTTGATGAATTTGGTATCGGTATGGGGTTTAAGGTTTTAAACTCTTCTCCTTATTATACGCAAGCTAATGGTTAGGCCGAAGCAAGCGCAAGATTGAAGAAAACCCTAGAAGGTGGCATGTAGTGTTGAATGAAGCTTTATGGTCGTATCGGATGACATGTCATGGTGCAACTAAAGTTTTGCCGTACCAATTGGTTTATGGGCATGATGTTGTCCTACCTTGGGAAATGAAAACTGGTTCTAGACGATTGTTTTCCCAGGACCAATTAACAGTCGATGAATATGATATTCTTATGAAGGATGAATTAGAAGATCTAGCAAGCCATCGGCTGAGGGCTTTAATCAGCATCGAAGAGAACAAGAAAAGGGTTGACATGTGGTATGACAAGAAAGTGAAAGCGAAAGAATTTGCCGATGGTGATCTGGTGTGGAAACTGATTTTACCGATTGGGACTAAGAGTTCAAAGTTTGGAAAGTGGTCTCCTAATTGGGAGGGTCCTTTTCGGATAAATCGGTCTATTCCTGGTAATGCTTATATTTTGGAAACCCTTGAAGGGGTTACGTTTTCTAGAGCGATCAATGGTAAATATTTGAAGAAATATTATGCTAGTATCTGGATAGATGCATAAAGTGATATATATATATAATTGCCGATGACAAAGTTGTTATACCAAACATCGGTAGAAAAAGCATTAACGTTATAGTACAAACGAGCTAGTCATCAAGTTTAGAGTTATCAGTACAACAAGATTACAGCAGAGATTGAATAGATGAAATCGCACGAAGGCGAATTTGGTCTGCTCCCTCTGTCTCTCTGGCGTCATCATCGGCAGTGCCCTCAATTGGCTTGATCTTTCTTTTCAGCAGGAGGGCGTGGCGAGCATTGGTGTCCCTTTCTTGTTGCAGAGCTTTGGCAGCATCGGGAAGTTGAGCCTTCTTTTGGTTGGCTGCATCTAAGGCTTCATCAACTTTCTTCAGCTCTGCTAGCAATTCTTCCTTTCTAGCCGATAGCTGGGTGATTTCTTGTTCAAGATCGACATTGGAGGCTTCTAGGCGGCCGATGCCCTTGTGCTTCTCTTCGGCAGCTTGCTTAAATTTAAGCATTTCTTCTTCAAGCTGTGCTTGGGCAGTTCTATCGGCAATGCGGCGTGAGGCCCTTTGATATTGAAGTTGTCGACTCTCAAGGAACACCGCTTGGAAGAGTGTTTTCTTCGATATAGGCAAGCAGTTGACCTTGAATTTCCTTGAAAGCTATCCTTACTGCGTTTGAATCTTGGACCAGTTGGGATGTGCTTTGCTGCAGTAAGGATAGCAATGCTTCAAGTTTGGATTTCACTTCTGCCGATATGGCGTCTGATGGTGGAGCAGAACTTTCTTCTTCTTCTTCATCATCTGGTATGTTGATGGCAAAGGAGAATAAGCTGTTGGGGGAGTCTTGGGCCTGAAAAAGAAAAAGATTAGGGTTTGCCGATCGAAAAGTTTGTGCTTTGCAAATTTTATGACAAGATAGTCGGTTTACCATCTTTAGAAGAATCTCTCACCTCGTACTTGACAGAGCAGCTGGCGCGGCGGTGTCTTGAGGATCGGCAATGATTGCCGATGAACTTGCCTCTGTGGCTAGAATGGTTAATGCCGATGATGGTGTTGGTGCAGGTAGCGGTTCTGTTACGGCCAATTCCTGCAGCGCTGACACTGTCCCTTGAATGGAAGCTTCAACGGGTGTTTGGTCAGGGCCAGGTGCTGGTGTTGGCTCTTCTTGTAATGCATCGGTAGGGGATTGAGGGGATGTTGTCGATGACGTAACTGATGGCCTTAGGCGTTTTCGTCGAGGAGCAGTGCTTGATGCATCTTGGCGCTTGGACTTCTGCACTCGGGGGGCATTGGCAGACTGAGTCGAAGGAGCCTGTGCACTTAGAGCAGCTGTCGATGAACTTGTCTGCTACAAAAGAAAAAAACGTTTGGTGCAAGTCAAGAATTAAGTAAGAATTGCCGATGAAAATTTTATGATCGGCATAAATAAAGTAGAAATTTGTTACCACAAAAGTTTGCGCCAGGACAGCGGCAGCGGCCGATGGAGTGATAGCCGCCCTAGTTGGTGTTGACTTGGGCTTGATGGTGACCTTAGGAGTTGCCCTCTATTGCATGAGGGAGGCCAATGATGGAATCCTGCTACCGATTGCCGATGTGGGATTGGTCGGTCGCAAATTGAAGTTTTTGCCACTTCTGCTCTTCTTTGGGATTAAGTCATTAACCTGTTGATAGAAAGTTAGTTGCCGATGCCTCTGGAAGGAGATGACAAAGAAAATAACATCAAGGGTAAGCTTACTGTGTCATCAGGAATAATATGATCGGCATCAATCAAGTGCCGATAGTGGTGTGATGATGTAGCGAACAGTTGGTCTTTCCACTCTTGCCACCAGAGCTTGTACGACTCGATGATGAAGGAAATTGGCGCCCAAGTAGATAAGTCGATATTGGTTGTATCGGCATGAGGAGGGGGACTAACGATTTTATTCTAGTCCATGGCGCTGGTAATGACCTCTCTGGGCTTCACCACATTGGCGTAGCAGAGCTTGATTGGCAGTTGCCCAAATGCTAGTTGTCTTGCCACTACAAGGAGACAGAGCGTTAGTGACAAAATGATGCGGAGAAATTTATGTTTGCCACTAATGGCCGTACTATTTGTGACAAAACTAGTTTTCGTCACTATTGTGTTGGTTATTAGTGACAAAATACTAATTTACCACAGAAAACATCTTTAGGGGCAAACGGAGTGGCGAAACTTTGTTTTGCCACTATTTAACAAAATATTTGTGGCAAAACAATATTTACCTCAATGATATGGCATGTATTAGTGGCAACATAAATTTTCATCACAAGACATACAATTAGTGAGAAAATCTTGTGGCAAAATTTAAATTTGCCACTACTTCGTCACTCTTGTGTTAATTATTAGTGACAAAATATTAACTCGCCACATGAGAATTTAGTTATGCCATTTATTGTGACTAGATATGTTTTCTGACAGTTATGTCATTTATCAGTGATAGGTTCAAGGTTAGTGAGAAAATGTTATGGTGAAATTATATTTTGCCACTATTTACGATATTTACGCCTAAACAATTATCTTGTTATATAGTTTTTTATTAATGATAAAACATGTGTTCCATATGATAGAAGCTATGTTAGCCAAACAGGCACCGTCGTCCGTGGGCACCACGCGCCCAGCCAGCAACCAGCCACTCTCCCTGCGAGTCCGGCAGATCGCGGATGAGGACGATCGATGGAAATTGGGATCAAATAGGCCCTAAGAATTGTTGATCTACTCGATTACCTGTGATTAGGTCCGGCGGCCGAACAGTTCGTCAGTTCACAAGTCATGACCTTCGAGTTGACGCGTTCGCGAGACGCCGAGTGTCGAAGGCAAGCCTATAGAAGCCCACGTACGTAACACTGCTTGTTACTACGTACTAATGGCCTATGGCCTATAGTAATACTAGTATCTTGTAATCTTGTATCTCGGGTGAGGCCCACCTAAATGTGAGGCCTGGGGCCATAATTGACTTTATTAGTCATCAAATCTGAGTGAGTTTTTTTGTAATTTTTTTGCCAAAATAAAACTAATATGTTTCGAATGTTGATATTTAGCTTGATCTTATGAGTAGAAAATTATGATATTCTATATTATTTTTTATAAATAATTAATCTATGATTTGAACAATCATTTCTTTATGATTTTTTTATAAAAAGGTAGAGACATGATAGTAACACGGGTGGCAGATGCTTATATGTAATACACACTCATCCAAATTAATCATCACAATGGAATGGATTGAAAGGAACAACTACATCATGACTAACACGACAAGCTAGGTTCCACCACAAGAACCTATACAAATGAGTCTCAATTCACAAATACGATGTGTTTAGTCGCTTGGTTGGGCTCGTCAGCTAGGCCTAGTGAAGCCATCGACCACTTGTTAGCCAACCGGGAACAAAGTGGGTGGCCGTTTTCACAAAGCCACCAAGCTAGTGCTTGAATTTGTTCGCCTCAGCTCTCACTATAAGACAAAGCAACCAACTTGAAAGGATCAAGATGCCCAAGAGGGGGGTAAATTGGGCTCTTTTTAATTTCTAAACAAGAATTAAACCTATAAAGAGCCAATTAACCCCCTAGTGCCTACCGCTTGTGTGTCCTAGCTAGAAAGCGGTAGCAAGTCAATGGAAAGCGAAAACTTCCTACACAATTCTAGTATGAGTTGAAAGACAAGTGCGGAAAGTAATGCGGTAATAAAGAGCTAGGGAAAGAGATGCTTGACACGGCGATGTTTTGCCGAGGTATCGAGGAGTCGACACTCCCCCCTAGTCCTCGTTGGAGCACCTCGCAAGGTATAGCTCCCCCCTCAATCCCGCGCAAGGGATGAGTGCTCTCTACGAGCTGATTCTTCGCCACTCCGGCTCGGTGAATCGCCCACAACCGATCACAAACGTCGATGGAGAAGGGCCGCCGACAATCTTCCGGCGATCACCTTCCTCCGAGCACCACCAGACCGTCTAGGTGATGTCGATCACCAAGAGTAACAAGCCTCGATCTTCGCTTGACTCACTCAAGCTTCACAACTAGAGGATGCACACTTGAACTCTTGGATGAACTAGAGAGAGGATGGATGGATTCACGAATCACTCTCTCTCTAGGGCTCTTGCTCTCTTCCCAACCTTCTCAACAAACTCAGCAACTCAAATGAGCAAAGGCAAGGTGAGAGAGAAGTGGGAGGGGCTATAAATAGACCCTCTGAAAACTGCCTCGGGCTGGCAATTTAAGTTGGCGACGGACGCTCCATCGACTAGGCGACGGACGGTCCGTCGCATGCCCAACGGCTAGTTACTGTTCATAGTTGAGGCGACGGATGCTCCGGCGCCTAGGCGACGGACGGTCCGACGCCCTGTCTAACGGCTAGTTCTAACACACTGTTCCCAGCGACGGACGCTACGTCACTGGGCGACGGACGCTCAACCACAGCGTCCGACGCTGAGTTCTGGCTAGGGTTGAAAAACACCCTCTCTGGAAGGTCGACGGACAGCGTCCGACGAACCCTGAAAAACTTAGCCAGAAGACAACCCTTCTGGAAGGCCGACGGACGCTGTGGACTCAATCACCCAGCGTCCGGCGCCTTTGTCCGACGCGACGGACAGCGTCCGGCGCCCCTGCCAGGAGCGTCCGACGCCCAGAAAACGATTTTGACAACTCCGTTTTTCGTCGCGATGAATATGGATGTTGTTCTAGGCTATCTTACGATCACCATAGGCTTGCTTAGAGCTAAGGAAGTCAAGTGTGCACCACACCTAAATCATGAAGCTTTCCTAAGTCAAGCTACTAATCTCAACCCCTCTTAATAGTACGGTCAAAGGTAAAAAGAGAAGCCCTATCTAATTCTAAGTACCCTTCATCTCCTTTTGGCACTTAGCCTATCATTCTAGGGTCTTCATCATGTTTCCTTAAAAACCGAAACGATATCCATCTTGGGGGCTAAGTGATGACCATTAGAGCCCATTCTCCTTGATCACTATGGCTAAGCTACGCATAGCCTCTGCAAAACACACGTTAGCCATAATAATCTCTAATTGTCGTTAATCACCGAAACCAACTAGGGCCATGATTCTTCAATCTCCCCCTTTTTGGTGATTGACGACAATAGAACTTCGAGTATGGATAAGAGTTTTGGTTTAGATTTGATGGTGACTCGGAATGGTTGAGCAAGGGTTAGTTAAGTTGTAATGAAGCATACTTGCTCATCCAAATCAAATCACAAAACATGGTACTTATGAATATGAAAGAAAAGGCAGTACCTCATGATATTCTCAAGCGATGTTTCGGAGTAAAGCGCGGAAGCTCAAATAACGTTAAGCAAGGAGATATATCATGAACATGAGACAACTCACAAGATATATTAGAGATAATCAAGAGTTTTGTCACATGCAACCATATAAACATCAACCATCATCACATCACACATATAGACAAATGCATAAAAGTAGACATGATGGAAGAGAACGGGGAAATAAAGCATACAAAGATCCAAATCCCTCCCCCTATCTCTATACTCGACCCTCTCTCCCCCTTTGGCGTCTAGCACCAAAAACTAAGAGTCTGGGGCTGGAGAAGAAGGCGAAGAAGTTGCAGCTCTGCGATCCAGCATGATGAAGTCCTGAAGGTCTGACTCGTCTGACTCATCATCTGCCTCGGTCTTTGCCGGTGTAGGTGCAGCTGGGGTGGTCTCTGGAGCTGGTCCTGCCTCAGTGGTAGCGGGCCTGGGAGCCCGACGAGTGAAAACTCGAGGCGAGGGGGACGGTGTCACTGCAAGTGCCACTAGGGACACTGCTGCTGCAACCTCTGCAGGCTGAGTCTGACCTGGAGAGGACACTGCCACTGTAACTTCCTCTGCTAGGGATATGGCATCCGTCTGAACGACAGCTGGAGGTGTGGTGACTGTCTGTGCTGACTGCTCAGGTGCGATCTCCGACGATGCAACTGAGGACTGGTGAGTGCGTGTCGCCGGAGGATCCACTGCAGTCTCTGGAGCTGGTGTGACCTGCTGAGGTGCTCCTGGGGAGTCTTCTCCCATGATCTCAAGATAGGAAGCGGACAGATCTCTCGAGGCCTCTGCTAAGGTAGTTCCCCGGGTAGGAGTGAATCCCGTCTGGAACTCTCCGGGTGAAGCTATCCAAGAGGACACCTGGGTCCTCGGAGTCTGGTACTCAGGAGAGGCTGCCGGCTGGAACGGAGGAGTAGCTGGTGCCTGACTCTATTGTCCTCTGGACGGTAACGCTGGAGTTGGCACCACAACTACTGGAGGCTGCTGTGGAGGAGAGGTGAACTGCTGCTACTGAGATACGCCGGGCAACTAGAACTGTGGCGTGGAAGTCTGCCCGAAGCTAGAGGCCAGAAGACGCTCAAGAAGTAGTGTCTGAGTCTTCTGAATCTCTGCCTGCTGCAGCTGATATGCCAAGAACTGACGCTGGAACTCGTCCTGTCTGGCCTGTGTCTGTGCCCGAGCTGCCAGCTGCTGCTTAGTCAGCCTCCGTAGGTCTGCAGCCTGTCGCCTCTGCTCCTCTGCCTAGCGAGACTGCTCCTCCTCCATCCTCGATAGAATAGAGAGCAAGGTAGCCTCTGAGGAACTGGAGCCTAGAGCTGGAGCTGCTGCAGCTGTGCCTGACCCTCCTGCCTTGTGGTCATGGGTCATCGGTGTATACTCATGCACGGGCTGGTAGTCCTCGTCAGAGCTGTCAGAATCGAGGTCCTCTCGAAAGACTGTCTCAGCAGCTGTATCTATCTCTGCATCCAAGTCAGCTAGCTCTACCTGAGCAATCTGCTCAACTGTCGCATCTATGACCTCGGCCGACTGTGGTGGCACTCTGGCCTGCCTAGTGCCTGGTCTGTAGGCTCTGCTGGGGCGAGGCAACTGCCCATGGGCCACAAGCTGACTCATCGAATATACAGGAAACTCTGTAGCTGATCTCGTAAGAGTGACCCTCATGACACCTGACCCGGTCTTGGCAACTATCAAATATGAAATCCAATGGGCGAACTGTAGCTGCCAATGACCTCTGAACCCAGCAGCTATAATATCCTCGAGCTCGCTCACTATCAAATCCCAGAGGTCGAACTTCTCTTTCTGAACAATGTGAGCTAGGAGCCAAAGCTGAAGACGAGTGATAGTATCCCTAGCTCCAATCTTGGGTAGTATAGTACGTCTGAGAACCTCGTGGAGGATCCGAGCCAAAGGAGTAAGATCACGTGGCGTACGGCTCGAACCCTCAGTGAACGGCTGCTGAAAGCACGGACTCACGAAGTCCATGGATGGCACTATACCATCGTGAGGTCGGCGAGGGGCCTCCTGATCCCCATAGCAGAGACTGTGTATCCTGGTAGGTGAGGACTCGAGGTGAAAGAGCTCTCTGAATCTGGCAGCTGTAACCCTGAAGTCACGTCCATGGTATGCGAAGTGGAGGAACTCGTGATCGGGGGAGATCCAAAGAGAGGCGTAAAACTGGTATACCCACTCCTTCTGATATGCCCCTGAGCGTCCCATCAGATCGGTCAGACCCTGGATATACTGGAGATGTTGCAGGATCTCTGGACCACCGATCCCCTCTATCTGAGCAGATGGGCACACCCTGTGGGCCCTGAGAGGAGCATCGGTGTCAACATATGCTCTGTAGAAGTCCTCGTGCACTATAGTATAGAACTCCCGTCCGGCACGGGGGTCCCTCTGAGGTGGGAACCAGGACTGGAAGTCGACAAATCGAAGCAGCTGAACTTGCTTCGCTGTAAGTGCTCTGACCTGGTGCCTCACGGGGTCTGGGAGCCGGGGTCCTGGAGGGCTAGGTGGTGCACCTGAGCCTCGGGAACGGTTAACACGGCGGCTCATCAGCTCTCCAATAGTAGAGTGGCCTGCGGCCTCTGTCAGCTCAGTCGCTGGGACTAGCTCTGTCTCTGGTGCCTCTGTAGCCTCGACGGGCTCTGACTCTAGAGGTGGAGGGGACTCACGACGCGCTCCACGGCGAGGCGAGAGCCTCAAGCCGGCGCGACGTCCTCCTCGCTTTGCTAACTCAGCGGCCTCTGCCACTGCTAGTGCGGCCACTGAGTCTGGATCCATCGCTGGCCTCTTACGCTTCCGAGAGATAGCCTTCTGCTTTCCCTTTCCCCGGTCAGTGGGTGGACGCGGTGGAGGTGGAGGGTCACCACCACTACCGGGAATGGGACCTGCGTTCTTTGTCCTTGCCATACCTCAAATCTTTGCAATCAAAATGCTAACAAGAAACCTCAAGAATCACACCACAAACCCACTGCCAATCAAACACTGATCCTGACCCTCTGACAGACCATAGAACCAAACAACTGCGAGAGTGGCACACCGACCCTAGACTGTCCTCGCGAGGCTTTGCCTCGGTCCGTACTCGCGGGCTTTGCCCCGAGTTTACTGACACTGCTCAACTGACTGATTCTCTGATCAACTGACCAACTGACCCTGCTCGTGAGAAATAGATAGAGATATATACCATAAGCATTTATCTAGAGATAAGAGTCTATCGGAAGCATGAACTTAGGAAAGGGTAGATCGCGAAAGGTCCAACTGCCATACCTCGAATCTCTAACCAAGGAGAGAAAGGGGAAAGATCCTCAATCGTTCAACCACAATCCGCAATCCGCACTTCGCAACCCTCAAGCTAACCAAGGCAATGAGATGATGGATTAGGGTTGATAGAGAATGGAGAGGTGAAAGGCAATTCAGAGTGGGTCACAGGGATTGAAATTCACCTTGGCACCCAAAGGGGATCAGTCGACCTCCAACAGGGTTTGGAGGAGACCTCGTCGGCAACAGGACTCCTGCACGGCTTGAATCTCACAGGGAATCAGAGAGGGGGCCATGGAGAGCAGCTTTGGTGCTGGGCACGGCGGCAGGGTTGCGGGGCGCAGTGGGGGTGAAAGGCGGCGCAAGATGCGGCGGCGCAGGTGCGGGCGGCGCTGGGGGAGGATCACGGCGGCGCTAGGAGGAGGAGCGCGGCGGCGCAGGCAGGATCCACGGCGGTGCAGGGAGAGCGGCGGTTAGGGTTTGAGCTCAAACGCGGCGGCGGACTGAACAGATCGGGCGAGACAGAGAAGGGATCGGGGATTTTTTATAAAAAAATTCGTCGTTTAGTTCGCGACGGACGCTCTGTCGGTACGCGACGGACGCTCCGTCGGTACGCGACGGACACTCGGGGAGCGTCCGACGCCATCGTCCGTCGGGCTTCCAGAGCCGATTTGAAACGCCCAATCGCATTGACCGCGACGGACGCTCCATGACGGACGCTTGGGGGAGCGTCTGTCGCCCTGTTAGCGGGCAAATTTAATCTCCGGACGATCACGACGGACGCTGAGGCAATTGACACCGAGCGTCCGTCGGCAGCGTCCGACGCCTTAAAAATAGAATTTTTCAAATTTTCTTTTTGCGTCTTTCTCCTAACCAAGTTCCAATCCCAATAAGATCCAAATAACACTTGATTGGACTTGATATGAGAACCATCTCTCAAACACTCATTTTCAAATAGTTTGCCGTAGGCTTAAATTTAGTTTTTAGCTCAAAATATTCGAATGGAAGCGCCAAGGAGTCATCATATGGCCACAAGAGGGGTATTTGAGTGACTTGAGCTTGAAATGCTCCCCCTAAGTGGACTATCATAGAGGATGCTCAAGAAACTTAACCGAAAAGAAAGGGCAAACAACATACATGCATATGCTATGCAATACGAAATTTGAATCTAGGTTGCTTGCAAGTTTAAACCGCGGTTAAGCTTTGTCACACGCTTTGAGGGCGGTTATCTTAACCGCGTTAGCCAAGCCTATGTGCATTACCATATTAAATATGTTATTTTACATATGAATGCATGGTTCACACAAGCTCATCTTTTAGTGAAATTAGAGTGATCAAGCACATTTAACTCGCTTCTCAACCTACAAAAGGTTGTTTCATCGAGTGGTTTAGTGAAGATATCCGCCAATTGCTCTTCACTCTTAACTCCAACTAGTGTTATGTCTTTCCTAGCCACATGATCTCTAAGAAAGTGATGGCGAATATCTATGTGCTTGGTGCGAGAGTGTTGAACCGGGTTGTTTGCAAGCTTTATGGCGCTTTCATTATCACACAAAAGTGGAACTTCTTTTAAAAACACGTCATAATCAAAGAGTGTTTGGGTCATATATAAGATTTGTGCACAACTTGCTCCCATGGAAATGTATTCCGCCTCGGCGGTTGACAATGCCACACTATTTTGCTTCTTTGAGGACCAAGAAACAAGTGATCTTCCTAGCATGTGGCACCCGCCGGAGGTACTCTTCCTATCAACCTTACACCCGGCGTAATCCGAATCGGAATAGCCAACTAGTTGGAAGGGAGCTCCTTTGGGATACCAAAGACCCATGCTAGGGGTGTGCCTTAAGTACCTAAGGATTCTTTTAACCGCACAAAGATGCGACTCCTTAGGGTTTGCTTGAAACCTAGCACACATACACGCACTAAACATGATATCCGGCCTAGAAGCGGTGAGGTAAAGTAAACTACCAATCATAGAACGATAGAGAGTTTGGTCGATCGGTTTACCTCCCTCATCGAGATCGAGATGCCCATTAGTAGGCATTGGGGTCTTGATTGGCTTGCAATCCTCCATCTTGAATTTCTTGAGCACATCATAAGTGTACTTCTCTTGAGATATGAAGGTGCCCTCCCTCAATTGCTTCACTTGGAAGCCTAGGAAGAAGGTTAGCTCGCCAATCATCGACATCTCGAACTCCTTGGACATCAATGCACCAAATTCCTTGCTATGACCTTGGTTTGTTGACCCAAATATAATGTCATCGACATATACTTGGCAAACAAAGATCTCTCCATCTAGCACTTTGGTGAAGAGTGTGGTATCCACTTTCCCGATCTTGAAGCCCTTCTTGAGTAGAAAGTCCCTTAGCCTCTCATACCAAGCTCTTGGAGCTTGCTTCAATCCATCGAGTGCCTTGGACAACCTATACACATGATTAGGACAATTTGGGTCTTCAAACCCGGGAGCTTGTGAGACAAAAACAAGTTCATTAATGAAACTATTAAGAAAGGCACTCTTCACATCCATTTGAAAAAGTTTCATTTTATGGTGTGAAGCATATACCAAAAGGATACGAATGGCTTCTAGTCTTGCAACCAGTGCAAAGGTCTCCCCAAAATCCAAGCCTTCAACTTGGGAGAACCCTTTTGCCACCAATCTTGCCTTGTTTCTCACAACCACGCCTTGATCATCTTGCTTGTTCCTAAACACCCACTTGGTGCCCATGATTCTTGCTCCTTTGGGCTTTTCTACTGGTGTCCACACTTCGTTCCGGGTGAAGTTGTTCAACTCTTCGTGCATGGCATTCACCCAATCCGGATCCGCAAGTGCATCCTCCACACTAGAAGGCTCAACAAAGGAAACAAAGGAGTGATGTTCAACATAAGAAGCAAGTTTAGATCGAGTTTTTACCCCCCTTGATGGACTCCCTATGATGAGGTCTTGAGGATGTGCTTGAAGCATAGGTGTAGATCTTCTATTGATCACTTGGGGAGGAGGTTGCGGTGCTTCAACATTGCTTGCTTCGGCCTCGGCTTGATCTTGAGGGATGTGAGTGTCTTCTTGAGCCTCCCTCACTTGATCTCCTTCATCAACTTGAGGCGTGTGAGGTGGAGAAGGATCTTGATTTGCTTCATCTTCAACTTCTTCCATCTCTTGCGGGTTGATAGCACCAATTGGCATGTTCTTCATTGTCTCCCTCAAGGGTTCATCACCTACATCATCAAGATTTTCATGCTCTTCTTGAGAGCCATTAGTTTCATCAAACTCCAAGTCATACGTTTCTTCAACTAAGCCGGTGGCTTTGTTAAATACACGGTATGCCTTGGATTTAAGTGAATACCCAACTAAGAAACCAATGTCACATCTTCTTTGGAACTTGCCCAAGTGTTGGTGCTTCTTGTAGATGTACACTTTGCAACCAAACACTCGGAAAAAGGATATGTCCGGTTTCTTCCCATTCACAAGCTCATAGGGGGTCTTCTTGAGAAGCCTTTGGACAAATAGCCGGTTGGCCGCGTAGCATGCAGTGTTGATTGCTTCGGCCCAAAACTTCTCGGGGGTGTTGTATTCATCTAGCATTGATCTTGCAAGAGTGATAAGAGTCCGGTTCTTCCTCTCTACTACACCATTTTGTTGAGGAGTGTAGGTGGCGGATACTTCATGCTTGATCCCTACTTCATCACAATAGTCTTCAATCTTGGTGTTCACAAATTCGGTCCCATTGTCACTTCTTATCTTCTTGATCTTCACATCAAACTCATTTTGGGCTCTAGTTGCAAACTTCTTGAATATTGATTGAGTTTCTCCCTTGTCTAGAAGAAAGAACACCCAAGTGTATCTAGAGTAGTCATCAAATACCACCAAGCAAAAGAGATTGCCACCAAGGCTAGCATAGGTGGTAGGTCCAAATAGATCCATGTGGAGTAGCTCTAGGACTCTTGAAGTTGACATGAAAGCTTTGGTTGGATGAGTGTTTGCCACTTGCTTGCCGGCTTGACATGCACTACAAAGTTTGTCCTTCTCAAACACAACATCCTTGACACCTCTAACCAATTCCTTCTTGACAAGCTTCTTCAAGGTTGACATTCCCACATGTGCCAATCTTCTATGCCATAGCCAACCCAAAGAGCTCTTGGAGAATAGACATGTTTGCAAACTAGCTTCATTTGAGGTGAAGTCCACTAGGTAGAGATTGTTGTGCTGAAACCCTTTGAATATCAATGATGAATCTTCAATCTTGGACACAACTACCTCATTTGGAGTGAAGAGACATTGGAAACCAAGATCACATAGTTGTCCCACCGATAGCAAGTTGAAGCTCAATGATTGTACTAGCAAGACATTTGATATTGATTGATCATTTGAGATTGTCACTTTGCCTAGACCTTGCACTTTGCCTTTTGAATTGTCCCCAAAGGTAATCTTGTCTTGCCCTTCACAATCTTCCTCAAGTGTGGTGAACATCCGGGAGTCACCGGTCATATGTTGAGTGCATCCACTATCAATCACCCAATGACTTCCACCGGTCTTGTAGTTCACCTACACACAAGCAACTTGGAGTTAAGCTTGTTGTTTGGGGACCCACACTTGTCGAGGTCCCATAGCCTTGTCCACCAACTCCTTAGCAACCCATAGCACTTTGGGCTTGTTCTTCATCTTTGGACCGAGAAATACAACTTGAGGTCTACCCTTGGAGTCCTTGTTAATGATGAAGTGTGCATCATGAGCGAAAGGCCTTATGTGCTTGGGCAAGGTCTTGGGAGGTGGAGTCTTGCATTGGGATTGAAGGTGACCCTCTTGACCACATCCAAAGCACTTCTTGGGCTTGGGCTTTGGTGTGTCATAGTTGCTTCTCATAGCCTTGTTCTTGTAATAGTTCTTGGCTTCTATCTTGACCTTGGCCTTCATGATTTGGTTCTCCTTGAACCCAATGTCGGTCTTGTCGATCTTCATGATAGTGTTCATCAAGAGCTCACTTTGAAGGTTGTGGCCCTTGGTGAACTTCTCCAATCCACTTGTAAGCTTGATCTTCTCAACCTTGAGCTTTGCATTTTCCTCTTTGAGAGAGTTGATCAAGGTCATTGCATCTTTGTCATCTTGTTTGACCGACTTGATAGTGAGTGGCTTGCTTGCCTTGAGGTTGATTAGCTCTTCCTTGAGCTTGAAGTTTTCTTGCCTCATCTTCACATAGTCATCATGCTTGTCGGCCTCAACTACCTTCTTGCCCTTGCACTTAGCATTTTGCTCACTAGCAACTTCATCAAGCAAGTCCTCACAAGAAGTAGCTATATCACACTTAACAACCGGGTTAGTAGCAACATGTGTAGCAAGATCATTCAAAAGCAATTCATTAGCTATCACAAGTGTGCCATGTTCATTTTTAACTTGGTTGTAGTCATCTTTTAGCAAGTTGTATCTTGATTGGAGCTCTTGTGTTGACCTCTCAAGCTTATCATGTTTCTCATTTGCTTGCTTGAGTGAGGCTTTGAGCTCCCTAGTGCTATATGAGAGGGATTTGTTCTCAAGCTTCAATTCATCGTTAGCACTAGACAAGTCATCAAGCTTAGCATGCAAGTTAGTATTGGCTTTCTCTAGTGATTCACTTTTGCCTTTATACTTCCTAATGAGCTTAGTATATTTATTGCAAATTTCAATTAGCTCATCATAGGAAGGTGCCTCAAACTCATCATCACTATCATCACTAGAGCTAGCCTCATCATCACTATCCTCTTTTTGTACCTTTTTGTTACCTTTAGCCATGAGGCATAGGTGTGTAGAGGATGAACCCGAAGATGATGGAGGGGGTGGCGGTGGAGTAGATGAACCAATCACCAAGGCGGCCACCTTCTCTTCTTCACTTTCATCTCCGGATGAGTCACTTGAGTCTTCAATGTCGGTGAGCCAATCACCAACAATGTAGGCTTTGCCATTCTTCTTCTTCTTGTGGAAGTTGAAGTTCTTCTTCTTCTTGAATGGCTTGTCATCCTTCTTCTCCTCATCACTTGACTCAACCTTGTTGCCCTTGTTGTACTTGAACTTGTTGTTAGCTTTCTTGTTATTGTACTTGTCTTTCTTTTCTTCGGGGCAAGCATGAGCCAAGTGTCCAAGTTTGCCACAATTGTAGCAATCCATCTTGGAGAGGGGCTTTCTTGAAGAGCTTGTGAAGAATTTCTTCTTCTTTGAGTCAAACTTGACTCCATTCTTGCTTAGCTTCTTCAACATTTTGGTTGTTTTCTTCACCATGAGAGCGAGATCATCATCATCATCATCATCGCTTGTGCTCTCATACATGACTTGCATCTTGTGCTTCTCCGAGGAGGATGCCTTGAGTACCAAGTCCTTCTTCTCCTCCTTCTATTTTTCTTTCTTCTTGGAGGAGGAAGATGAGCCACCATCACCAATCTTCATGTACATCTCATGGGCATTGATTTTGCCCAAAATTTGTGTTGGTGTAGCGGCGGAGAGATCTCCTTGGTGAAGCACCGTGACGATGTGGCCATACTTCTCAATGAGCAAGACACAAAGAATCTTGCGTACCACATCGGCCGGTTCCATTTGGTTGAGACCGAGCCCATTCAATTCCTCTACAATAATGTTAAGTCGTGAGTACATTTCATTTGCATTTTCATTTGCATGCATAGAAAAAGAATTGAGCTTAGCCATAACCAAGTGATAGCGTTCTTCACGCTCACTTTTTGTGCCTTCATGTAGAGCACAAATTGTGGTCCACAACTCAAATGCGTCTTTGGCATTACGCACACGGTTGAAGACATCCTTGCTAATGCCACGAAAGATAATGTTCTTCGCCTTGGCATTGTGCTTGTCAAAGTTGAGGTCCTCTGCGAAGAGGGTGCCTCCCTTTGTGGCGGCTTTGAGCACGCCCACGTCAACGGCCTCTAGATAGGCCTCCATACGAACTTTCCAATAAGGAAAGTCGTCTCCATCGAACATGGGAGGTGGTCCATCCTCATGGGACATCTTGCTCTAGGCGGTGAAGCCTAATTTAGAGCAAACCTTGCTCTGATACCAATTGAAAGGATCAAGATGCCCAAGAGGGGGGTGAATTGAGCTCTTTTTAATTTCTAAACAAGAATTAAACCTATAAAGAGCCAATTAACCTCCTAGTGCCTACCGCTTGTGTGTCCTAGCTAGAAAGCGGTAGCAAGTCAATGGAAAGCGAAAACTTCCTACACAATTCTAGTATGAGTTAAAAGACAAGTGTGGAAAGTAATGCGGTAATAAAGAGCTAGGGAAAGAGATGCTTGGCACGGCGATGTTTTGCCGAGGTATCGAGGAGTCGACACTCCCCCCTAGTCCTCGTTGGAGCACCTCGCAAGGTATAGCTCCCCCTCAATCCCGCGCAAGGGATGAGTGCTCTCTACGGGCTGATTCTTCGCCACTCCGGCTCGGTGAATCGCCCACAACCGATCACAAACGTCGATGGAGAAGGGCCGCCGACAATCTTCCGGCGATCACCTTCCTCCGAGCACCACCAGACCGTCTAGGTGATGTCGATCACCAAGAGTAACAAGCCTCGATCTTCGCTTGACTCACTCAAGCTTCACAACTAGAGGATGCACACTTGAACTCTTGGATGAACTAGAGAGAGGATGGATGGATTCGTGAATCACTCTCTCTCTAGGGCTCTTGCTCTCTTCCCAACCTTCTCAACAAACTCAGCAACTCAAATGAGTAAAGGCAAGGTGGGAGAGAAGTGGGAGGGGCTATAAATAGACCCTCTGAAAACTGCCTCGGGCTGGCAATTTAAGTTGGCGACGGACGCTCCATTGACTAGGCGACGGACGCTCCGTCGCATGCCCAACGGCTAGTTTCTGTTCATAGTTGAGGCGATGGACGCTGCGGCGCCTAGGCGACGGACGCTCCGGCGCCTAGGCGACGGACGGTCCGACGCCCTGTCTAACGACTAGTTCTGACACACTGTTCCCAGCGACGGACGCTACGTCACTGGGCGACGGACGCTCAACCACAGCGTCCGACGCTGAGTTCTGGCTAGGGTTGAAAAACACCCTCTCTGGAAGGTCGACGGACGCTCTTCCCAGCGTCCGACGCCTGGCCGACGGACAGCGTCCGACGGACCCTGAAAAAGTTAGCCAGAAAACAACCCTTCTCGAAGGCCGACGGACGCTGTGGACTCAATCACCCAGCGTCCGGCGCCTTTGTCCGACGCGACGGACAGCGTCCGGCGCCCCTGCCAGGAGCGTCCGACGCCCAGAAAACGATTTTGACAACTCCGTTTTTCGTCGCGATGAATATGGAAGTTGTTCTAGGCTATCTTACGGTCACCATAGGCTTGCTTAGAGCTAAAGAAGTCAAGTGTGCACCACACCTAAATCATGAAGCTTTCCTAAGTCAAGCTACTAATCTCAACCCCTCTTAATAGTACGGTCAAAGGTAAAAAGAGAAGCCCTATCTAATTCTAAGTACCCTTCATCTCCTTATGACACTTAGCCTATCATTCTAGGGTCTTCATCATGTTTCCTTAAAAACCGAAACGATATCCATCTTGGGGGCTAAGTGATGACCATTAGAGCTCATTCTCCTTGATCACTATGGCTAAGCTACGCATAGCCTCTGCAAAACACACGTTAGCCATAATAATCTCTAATTGTCGTTAATCACCGAAACCAACTAGGGTCATGATTCTTCACAACTAAACACAACAGTTCTTATACTAACTAAACTAGATCATGCGACCAAACAAGTGCATCTTGTATTGCTAAAGGCAAATTTAAGCTACCTATGTTATAATGCTATGAGGAGCTCAAGGACCCTTTAGTACACCCTTGCCAACAGCCAAGGTCCATAGAGTTCTTCACCTCCCACATATAACTTCTTATTTGTTGAAAATTAGTTATATTCAAAGAACATTAGTTCTGAAAAATACCATAAAAAGACCATTTAGAGATATAGAACTAATTGTCAAGCGGTATGTCTTATTCGAAGAGATGTAAAGTCGAAATTTTATTCATTATCTAAGAAATAACAAAATTATTTTTTTTCAATAAGCATAAATTAAAATAACATTGATATTAAAAAAATATAAGTTCTAATAGAAATATTATGGACCTTGTTTATATTTCTTTCAAATTATAATTTTTAGTACAAATATTATGGGCCTCGTTTTTCATTTTTTGACACCGAGGGCACCCTTTTCCTCCTATATTAATTATAATTGGTGAAAAATTGTTCCCTCCAAATATCCATTCACCTTTCCCTCCAATTAATCGGTGAAATTTTTGACTCCCGCCGTGGAGTCCCCTCCATCATCTACGGATCTACCAAACAGTGAAAGCGCCATCATCACCATCATCAAACTGACGGAGAGAAACAGACGACCACAAAGGTACCACTACTAGTATTTTGTTTCATTTTTTTTTTTGCCAAGTCTTCCTCCATCCCGCATCATCACTATTATTAGCCACCACGATTACGCCTCGGTCAAAGCGGCTGCCATTTATCGCCATGGCGCACCGCGCACGCCCAGATGCCTCCTGTGGCTAGCTGCCCCACGGATCCATGATGCCGATGCGGCACGGCAAATCCACACCGTGGTGATCCGTCATGGCGGCCTCCGATCTAGTTCGTCACGGCAGATGCCGTCGCCGCCACCGTCGTCACGGCCTCCGATCCAGCCGCCGATGTCACCGCCATGGCGCACCGCGCACGCCCAGATGCCTCCTGTGGCTAGCTGCCCCACGGATCCATGATGCCGATGCGGCACGGAAAATCCACACCGTGGTGATCCATCGTGGCGCCGCCGATGTCACCGCCGTGGCCACTTCCAGGGCCACCACCACGGACACTTCCACGGCCACCGCCACAGCTGCTGTCGTTGCCGCCGTCACCATCTCTGCACCGTGAGAAGATGCGATACCTGCAATTCATCCCTTAATTGATCCCTTAATTTGTGGCTATGTTTCTTCATCAATTACATTGTTGTTTCACAGGGAAAATGGCTCCACGGGTGCCTCCACGAACAATTGCAGAAATTGATAGAGAATTTGATGAGCTTTTCTCTGCTCATCCAAGGGATCAATTGGCCTCTGGTATGATTTGTTTGTTTATACATTTAGCACCACCAAATATTTCCAAAGATCCAAGTAACATATTTGTAATACAATGTTTCCATTATACTTCTAGTGTATAAAAAACTTGCATGATCTTTTGTTAAGTTCATATATGGTGTCTTCTAGTTATCAGCAACTCAACATATTAGTACTGAAAGCGATTCCATTAAAAGTCTCCAAGAGAACCTGTAAGTTATTGACTTCTTATTTAATTGAATGCGACATTACTTGTTCATAGATCAGAACTAGAGCTACTACGAATGAACACATGGGGTTTGTGTTCGTGTCGGTGTCAAAAATGCTAGTTACTTGGAACTGTGTTCACTTGCATTGGTTGTGTGCTGATGGTACAATAAAAGAGAGCCATTTCTGCTGTACTGATACTGAATTTAGTTATGTAAAATTTGCAAAATGCCTACTTTTGTTTAATTTCTACAGGTGAAATAACAACCAGGTTACGTTCATGTGGCTCTCGAACTGACACTGCAAGTGATCAATTGGATTCAGATGTGGCGATGGATGAAAATAATCAAATAAATTGCATCACACAACACTGAAGGTATTTTGCTAATCTGAAACATGCTTCTTTACATCAGTTTATTTCACTGATTTAGCTAGGCCATGTTATGCTGATTTAGATTTATTTCTTCACACGGCATAATACCAAATGCTACATTGTTATACTAATATAAAATTTGATTCTTGACACCTTTGGGTTTCATATTTCTCAATCTTTATCCTACCTTTTGAACTAGGAATTAGGTGGAAGTGTGTTTTTTATGAAAAAGCTATGGTACTAGAATTCTGTATGACTTTTTCATTGTTATTATCTCTGCAACATAGTTTTTGATTTATTGTTCATTTAATGAGTTGAAAAGTTTGAGCACTATGATATGTTTGCAATATCTCTAATCTTGAACAATACCATTTATTAAGCTTTCTGTACATTTCATAAATTATTTAATTTGTCTACAATTTTCATTTATAAGATAACATGTCTGCACTTTTTTTAATGGCAGCAACTCTGAGAATATTTGCATGCTACAATGCCATATAGCTAACTTGTGCTTATACTTATGTTTCCTTACATGAACTCTTTTGCCTGTTGTGTAGTTTATGGGTTCTTAATAGTTTGTTATTTCATGCTTTACAGACCAAACTACATGAAGTTGCTTGGACACACCAAGAAAAGATTTCTTCTGCGCCCATGCCAATTGTGGGGCACTTCACACTAGTTTTTTGTCAAAAGCCAAAGCATTCACGTGGTGTTGACATTCGTGTTGTAAACCGAGTGGTGAGGAAAGAATCAGATTTCAGGCGCAAGTTGAGGGTAGCAATGAGCACAAGCTTTGGAAGGCCAAGTCTCCATGGTGGTCGAAACAAATGCACCGTTACAATAAAGCAGCAATCCCAATGTGATGAGTTGAGTTCTTTGTGTCAAACACAGAGGGAAAAAGTTGCTCGCCTATTGAGAGAACAACTTGTTCATCAGATGGCTAAATTAGTTGCACACATACATTTTGGTGCCTCGCAGCCTCCAGTATAAATATGTACCTAGAGGTAATGTGAAAGGAGAGACACAATCAATCAAAGAAGTTTACTATTTTCATCTATTTTTCCAGCAATTTACGTTTACTGCATTAGTTCTAGTTCACCTACGAGTTCTTACGAGATGTTGACGGATCTCCGTCAAGCTTTGCAAGATCCGCGTTGGGAGCAAATCCGAGCCTTGACGTCCGGGCGCATCGCTGTCGTCTCACTCAAGTTTGTTCTAGTTATCGTCCTTGTCGATTAACTGGTCAAATCGACTGGCACACTTCGGATATCGATTTTGGGTATTAGCCCGACGTGTTCGCAGCCTCGACAGTTTTTGTGTCAACAGAAGGTTATCTTCTTCTTGAGGGGAAGGAGCCCTACTCCCTCTCCAGTATATATTTAGAAATTCCCTGAAAAAATAAGAGACAAGAAAGTTGGATACATGGAGGATATTGACGACGTATGTAACAAGCTCATTGAGAACTTACTGCACATAAGGCTTCACTTCGTCAAGATTCAACAACACATAATGCATGATAATGCGCCACTCATCATTCCTTAAGGTCTTGGTGCCCGGTGCGTTTGCCTTGTCGAGTTGCCCTTTGAAAAGGCTGAGCTTCGATGAACTCTCATTTGCGTTGTAACGAGGTGGGGGATTGTGCACACTGGGAAGGCTATCCTTATAGTATGTTGTTGTGAAGTTTGACATCTCCTCCAGAATGAATGCCTCTACCACGGAAGCCTCGATTTTGGCTTTATTTCTATACTTTTTCTGAAGAATCTTTAGACATCTCTCGATCATATAGCACCAACGGACCTGCACGGGACCCCACATTCGTGCCTCATATGGTAGGTGCAAAATCATATGCTGCATCGCCACAAAGTAGCCGGGTGGAAAGATCTTCTCCAGCTTGCAGAGCAACACAGGTGCCACTTTCTCCAAGTCAGCAATGACATCCCGAGACAACTCCTTGGCACAAAGCTGGCGGAAGAAAAAGCTCAACTCTGCCAGCACGTGCCACACATGCTCGGGCACGTATCCTCGGGTCATCGCAGGAAGGAGCCGCTCAATCCATATGTGGTAGTCATGACTCTTCATCTTTAAGACCCGCATAGTGGACAAGTTCACTCCCCGACTCAAATTCGCCGCATACCCATTTGGGAACATTAACGTCTGCATCCACATCAAGACCTCCTTTCGTTGGTCCCTTTTCAAGACGAAATCGATCAGAGTCCTTCTCCATTTCTTACCGGACCCAGGAGGCTTCATCACTTGCTTTGGCCTATCGCAAATCGTTTCCAGGTCCAATCTAGCCTTCACGTTGTCCTTTGACTTCTCTGTGTCCATGAGTATTGCAAAAAGCGACTCAGCGATATTCTTTTCTGTGTGCATTACATCAATATTGTGTGGAAGAAGAATGTCATCGAAATAAGGGAGCCTAGTCAAGCCCGATTTATGAGTCCACTGATGTTCCAAACCATATCCGATAAAACCACCTGTAGTTTTATCATCTTTGAGAGCCTCTATCTCAGCACGGACCTCGGCACCGGTCATCATGGGAGGTGGAGGATCGGTGACTTCAACCCCTTTCCTGAAGTTCTTGACATCTGGTCTGAATAGATGGTCAAGAGGGAGGAATTGACGATATAGGTCAAACGAAGAAAACTTGCCACCCTTCTTCAGATGATATAACTTTACAACTGTCTTGCATAATGGGCATGGGAACTTCCCGTGAACACACCACACGCAGAATATGCCATACGCCAGGAAGTCGTGCAGGGAGTACTCGTACCACACATGCAATGTGAAGTTCTTCTTTGTAGCTTGGTCGTATGTCAGTACCCCATTTTCCCAAGCAAACATCAATTCATCAATGAGAGGCTCCATAAACACACCCATATTGCTCCCCGGGTGTCCAGGAATTATCAGCGACATGAATACATTCTTGGGTTGAAACGAGACGTCGGGGGGGGGAGATTGAGGAGGATCACGAACATGGGCCAACAAGTATACGGGGCCGCCATCAATCTATAGGGATTGAACCCATCTGTTGCAAGCGCGACACGTACATTTCGAGCCTCCTCAGCTTTACCAGGATGCATGTTATCGAAATGTTTCCATGCATCGCCATCGGATGGGTGTACCATCTTGTCCGGGTTGTATATTTTGCCATGTTTGTGCCATGTCATCTGTTTCGCGGACTCCTCTGTCATGAACAGCCGTTGGATCCTCGGTAAGAAAGGAAGGTACCATAGGACCTTCACGAGGATACCAAGTTGTGACTTCTTGCCATCACTAGGGTCGACCAGATACCTAGAGGATTTGCACTTTGGACAGTGTGTTGCTTTCTTGTGCAGTTTCCTAAATAGGATGCACCCCTTAGGACAAGCATGGATTTGCTCATACGGCATCTTAAGTGCACGAAGAAGTTTCTGTGACTCATACAAGTTCTTCGACAGAATGTGACCATCCGGAAGCAGAGATCCAACAATTGCCAACATAGCATCGAAGTTGTCTCGACTCATGCTATACTGCGACTTGAACGCCATTAGGTGTCCCATGGCATCCTGTTGCGAAACCCGTGTCTGTTCATGAAGGAGTTTTTGTGCCGAAGACAACATCTCGTAGTACGCCTTTGCGGATTCCTCTGGCTCGTCCTCAAATCCTTCACCGAACCGTGCCTCCTGAAAGTCATCCATCCAGTCTGCGACCCCGGCATCTCCATCAAAAGCCTCGAGACGCGGTCTCACCACCTCCTCTCTAATATGATTGGCTTCACCATGGTAGATCCAGCAGGTATAGTTTGGCGTGAATCCATACAAGATAAGATCTTTCCTCACAACCTTCTTTGTCTTTCTTACACGGTTGTCACATTTGACGCAGGGACACGACATCCGAATGGACCCTTGAGCAGTCTCGCCAAATGAATGCTCCACGAAAGCATTAGTCTTAGTCATCAACTCTGGGGTCATACTAGCGTAGCCCGTGTACATCCAATCACGGTTCTCCATCCTCTAGCATATACATATGTAAGTGAGCAATATAACCAGCAAATGCATCTGCACAGTGTGCCTACTGTCTAATAGGTGAGGATAGATCCTAATCCCACCCGCGGATGCGTAGATGTTGTCAGTTTTCATGCTCCGCTCCGATCCAAGACAGAATTTCGGTAGCACCTCCCCGTTGTTCTCCCGATACACGTCCCGAAAGGGAGAGTGTGCATCCGGAGAAAAATAGGGAGGTGATGCCGAAAGTCTATCTTAGACCAGAGCGAACCATGGAAACTAACATCATCTATGCATCAACGGGCTGTCCAAAATACGTGGACAATCCGAAACAGATACGGTCACAGATATGCAAAGATTATACATACCTCTGACCATATCTCTTTCGAACGGGAGACGTCTAACTTGGTTATGTGATCATATAAAACATGCATGAAAAGGTGGAGGGGCTATACCTAAGGTGTCGGTGAAGAAAGGCTAGCAAGGCGATGGCGAGGCGGTGCGGTGACGAGGCGACGCGGTGCAGGCAGACCAACAACGCCGACGAAGTCGATCGGGGTCGCCGAGTCCCTCCCACGGGTCCTCCTGCAAGAAAAACAACTGGTCAGTGTCAACTAAAAATTTTGACAGCACCTCCCCTGCACGGGGAGGTTATCAAACCTACAAAAAACATAAGCACAAAGGCCAACAACCACATATGCACAAAATAGTGGCATGAAAGCCAACAACCACATATACACCAAATATGGAACGAAGGCCAACACAACCACATATAGATACTCTCTAACTACTACTTACTAACACTAACACTACTACTACCAACACTAGCACGGCCACTACTAGCTCTATTAACTACTAAATCCTAACTACTAACTACTAACTAGTAACTACTAAGTACTAACTACTAGTAGTAGTAAACGGCATATACCTTTGCGGCGAGCCCGACAAAAGCAAGAGTCGACGACGATGGCGGGGATGACCGTAGTGGCGTGAATCTTGACGCGACGAGGTTAGCGAGACCTTCACCTCTCCTCCTTCTCCTCCTCTCTTCTCCCCTCCTCCTCCTCCTTCCTTCTCCCGTACCTCCTCCTCTCTTCTCCCCTCCTCCTCTCTTCTCTTCTACCTCCTCCTCCTCTCCCCTGCAGTGACGCAGGCCCGAGGGGCGGGGGGGTGGCTGGGTGGGGGGTGGGGTGGGGACGGGGGGGGCTGCTGGGCGTGGGGCGGGGTGGGGGTGGCTGGGTGGGGGGTGGGGCGGGGGGCCTGCTGGGGATGGGGGGTGGGGGCGCGGGGTGGGGCGGCGCGGGGCCGGGGGTGGCGCAGCGGCGCGGGGAGGGACGGGCGCCGGCGCGGGTTGGGCGAGCGCAGGCGACGGCGCGGGTGGGGCGTGGGCAGCGCAGGGTTGTGGCGGCAGCGCGGGGAGGGGTCGGGGGCGGGGCGCGGGAGGGGGCCGGCAGGCGGCGGGCGACGGCACTGGGCGTGGCGGCGCTGCGGGCGGCGAGGCGGGCGTGTGAGTGAGCGTGAGTGAGTGTGAGAGAGTGAGTGTGGGAGTGACCGGCCGAGTGGGCCGGCCCATTTTTTTAACCTGAAAATTAAGTTGCCGAGTGCCTAGGGTTGGCACTCGGCAACTTAATTTAGTTGCCGAGTGCCATCCCTAGGCACTCGACAACTTAATTAAGTTGTCGAGTGCCAACCCTAGGCACTTGGCAAATTAATTAATTTTTTTTGTTTTTTCTCCCAATTTTTTGTGTGTTTAGTGAACTATTGTAAACAACATGTTCAAATTTGGAAGCTTTTCATTGGTTTTTGGTATTTTTCCTTAGTTTATTTTGTTTACTTCAATTTTCCCGTTTAATGTTCATTTGAACTGCAGGTGCATGAAATAATAGATTTCTTTCATTCTAAAAACGTTATCCTTGTTTGTTAGTGTAAATGATGGCTAAATCCATGGCATGTATCGAAGGTTCAATCAACGTGCTCACGGGGCAACGTCGCCAACTTCGGTGCTTGTAGTTTTTTAATTATATTAAATGCAAATAAATTCTGAAAATCACAAAACTTGTACACGTGTCATGATATCATGTGCGTATGTTATGGTAAAAATTTGAAAAAGTTTCGAGCACGTCGTCACGTACGTTGTTCACAAACCTCAAAGTCATATATCATGACATGTGCGTGAACAACGTACGTGACGACGTGCTCGAAACTTTTTCAAATTTTTACCACAACATACGCACATGATATCATGACACGTGCACAAGTTTCGTGATTTTTAGAATTTATTTACATTTAATATAATTAAAAAACTACAAGCACCGAAGTTGGCGACGTTGCCCCGTGAGCACGTTGATCCAACCTTCGAGACAGGCCATGGATTTAGCCATCATTTACACTAACAAACAAGGATAACATTTTTAGAACGAAAGAAATCTATTATTTAATGCACCTGCAGTTCAAATGAACATTAAACGGGAAAATTGAAGAAAACAAAATAAACTAAGAAAAAATACCAAAAACCAATGAAAAGCTTCCAAATTTAAACATGTTGTTTACAATAGTTCACTAAACACACACAAAAAATTGGGAGCAAAAAACCAAAAAAAAATTAATTAATTTGCCGAGTGCCTAGGGTTGGCACTCGACAACTAAATTAAGTTGTCGAGTGCCTGGGTTGGCACTCGGCAACTTAAATATAGTTGCCGAGTGCCAAACAACAGGCACTCGGCAAATTAAACGGAGCGAGATGGCGTTAGCCCTAGTGGTAAAGTGTCGAGTGTATTTTTTGGCCGAGAGCCGACACTCGGCAAAAAGAATTAAGTTGCCGAGTGTTTTTTTTTGCCGAGTACTAGGCACTCGGCATTTAATTAGTTGTCGAGTGTTTTTTTTTTTGCCGAGTGTGACTACCGAGTGTCCGATATTTGGCACTCGGCAAATCACCGTTTTCCTGTAGTGAATTTGGGACGGAGGGAGTAGATAGCTAGCTAGAGGCTGTAAATTCCCAAAGCTATCTCTGTAAACAAACAGTATTTCGACTCGGCCACAAGCCTTTGAAGTTTGTACATGCTAAAAGGCCAAAAGCAGTATATCTTTGTTGGGTGCGTCCGGTCATGAAGAAGGAATTGAAGAAGATGGATGGATCGACCGTAGGGCGAGAGAACGCACGTGCTGGTTTCAAGTGAAGAAAAATTGGTGCTGAAGTCACGGGGAGCGACCGCGAGTCTACCGTCAATTTTGGTTTGGCTGCTCAGTGAAAAAGACAACCTGTACCTTACCTAAAGCTTACTCTTCTTTCCAACGAACCTCTCTTGGATCCATCCGTACGTGGCGATGGATCGTATGTTATTTCCAGAGCGAAAAATGCGTCCTTAGACTTCATTCATTTTTTAAAGTCTCAGCCGGGTCTATGGACCTGAGGCCCCTTTAACTTTTCAAGTAGTTCATTCAACCTGAATTTACATTTTAAATGAACTGCGCCTGAAAAATTGAAGGACACAAATAATCATTATGAGCATTTATTAAACTCAGATGAAAATATAGAAACAGTTTTTTATGAGTCACCAGGGAGAAAAAAAAAATCTACTTGAATATATTGCATTGGAGCGGTAATTATAGTACCAGAGACTATCTCCAACGAGCATAACCCATAATATAAGACTCATTTGTACTTTGGGTAGCGCTACAGGTAAAAGGTTTTGTACTTATTTTAAATCTTCTCCAACAACACTACCCAAAAGACAACTCTTTCAGCAAATGGGTTTCCATGAGAAAGGACACTCAGATTTGGGTTATGACTACCCTAGAACCTAAAATGGATCTTCTATATAGGTCCTCTGTTGGAGGCTATAGGTATCCTACCGAAGACCCATTTTAGGTGTGTCCAAATGCATCTCTTGATGGAGATAGCCTCATGAAGATACAACAGAGAACGTACACTTATGACACAACACCAACAACAACACATATGAGACAAAGCAGAGCACAACCACCAAAACACAAGGATGTGATCGAACAAAGAACTCCCATGATAAGCATGTAGTTGTTCACTAACTAACACCACCACCAAGCAGGTGAACTTCGGCGGCCCCACTCCAACAACAATTTCTAAGCTTCGAGTCAATATGACAGACGATAATTGTGATTACAATGTTTGTAAAGCATATCCAAGACTCAATTGATGCCCACCAACACCCATTATGGGCAGGAAACCACAATGAAGGGAGGGTCGGCAAAAGGAGTGTGAGGAGATCTAAGAGAGGTAGGAGTGTGAGGAGATCTAAGAGAGGTAATCATGGTCGCCTTACTTGCATCATTTGTTGAGACAAGGCAATCAAGGATAATGGAGAATGACAAATCTAGGACACTGTAACGTAGTTTCCTAGTTAGAACTTGTGCACAATGTCACAATCATAAGAGAAGAGGAGGGTTAGGTCCTCGTCGCAGGGAGGTGCCAATCACCTCCAAAGCAACACCTCCAGGAAGAGAATGGCATCGGACGATGCCACCATTGCTTGTCTGGGATTCACCGATTTGGGTTTTCAACTGAAGATCAAACTCAACAAGATGGTAGATAGAACCTCGACAACGCCTCCAAGAAGGAATATGACGCATGCAGGTGCCATCATTGTCGGCACAGAAAACAAACGGAGGAAGACTTCCTTCTAAAATCCATTGTAATTGCCTCGCAATGCAGCAACAACGACCGACACCTCCACTATGTTGTCACCACTGCCATAGGCACAAGCATGGTTGACATCTTCATTCCACCCACCTAATGATCTACCCTCCCCATCAAGAGGTATAGTAGGCTCTCAGCGCCCAAAGACAACTAGAGAGAGTGGCACAGAGGGGAGGGCATCCATGGGCACGCTACCCCGCCACCAGCTTGCCCATGGCCTACGCACCTCACCCTCTACAAAGTCCCTTTACACGCACCTAGTGGACATCACCAGGTCCAAGTGCCTATCAAATCCAATGAAGAGGCACCTAATTGATGGTTGGATGCCAACAACGAACCGCCACAAAATGAAGAACCATTATGGCTAGGGGAGGGAGGGGCTAAACAACTAGCGACCCATCCACATCGACTTCGGACTATCTCCTGGCTACTAATGGGCTATTCAAGAGCTAGCAGCCCCACTTGGAGCGGAAGCTCCAAACGAGGTGGACATTTAACATCAGCAGAAAGTCTTGGGCCAAATCCAGTTGTGAGCCCACAGCAGTGCGACCCTTGCCACACTAGCAGCAGCAGTCGCCACCTCCATCCACACTACAAAAGCAACAACCAGGGTCATCCTAGAATCTGTTTGAAATGCCCACAACATAGATCTATCCCCCACATACGTGGATTCAACTTTCAAAGGCTAGGATCCGGTCGATTTAAGAATAGACCGAGAGAAGTTGGAGTTGGGAGATGTGGAGGAAGGAGAAGCACGCACTGGGGGGGGCAGCTTTGTTGGGCACTGCTCGCTCGGTGGCGGGGTGTCACCCCTTGAGTCGCTAGCTTAGAGAGTGAAGATGTGAGGAGCCGCACCATTTAGACAACAGATGTTCATGTAAAACTAGTTTAGGAACCATGGTGCATTTCACTCTTATTTTGGAAAAAAATAGTAGTGAAACCATCTCCTTGGAGTGGCCATGGGCATCTAGGTGTTGTTGGGTTCGATGCTTTTGGCCCATAAATACTTCACAATGTTAACAGATCACATTGTTTTGTGTTTGGTTAGCCCAGCCCGTAACCGATGCCATTGTGAACCGATCCAACCCTATACAACACGGTTTTCCTTTCTCTCCTGGCGCAGTCGCGGATGCGGAGGACTCGCGAAAAAATAGGGCTGCCTCCCTCTTCCCCTTGTGCGCTGCTTCAATATTTCCCTCTCCTCTGGACCGTTCGCGCCACTACTTCCTGAACCAAACAACGCCCTATTGTGGGTTCATGACAAGTGTTCACACGTATGGCTACATCACGCGATAGAGACATAGAGTTGTAGTTTTTCTATGTGCTAGATGCAGTACACATGCTTCGCTACGTGCACCCATGCTATGTGAAAAAAATGAGGATGAGCCGCCAAGGAGAAAGGTGTGTAGCTACATTTATAGTCCAGACTTAATCGAGACGGGCATTGCAAATAAAACGCCATGGTTAATCAGGCGGTCGAATGTCTCGATTAATATTGGTTGTGTTAAGGCAACCGCCTCGGATAAGAATGGCCTGGCTGGCTAACAACGAGGGCCTAGGCCGCCCGTCTCGGAGCCTAGATGCCAAATGGCTAAATGTTACAGAAAATAAATCCTGTAATAGTATTCACGATCACTACTTCATCGTGACTTTACATTAAATACAAGAAAATTTCAGAAACCTACGGCGTGAATCACTCTTATTTTCAACACACGGAGCCAGGAATATTCCTCCTCGTCCATGCGGAGATGGCAGTTTGGTGGACCCACTTGCCACTTTAATCTGTAGTTGTTGCTCGCTTTGCATCCTAGTATAACATAATATAAATAAATATAGTATATGTTCATGCATGTCGTTGGCCGAGCCGGATGAGGTTCGTTATTTAATTGTGTGACGAATTGAACTGAGCCGGATGAGGTTCGTTATTTAATTGTGTGACGAATTGAACTGACGATACGCATGCACGCAGGTGCCTCACCGTTCTGCGAGAAGTTGTTTACTTTTACCCGCAACATGCATGTTGGGTGGTACTGGATAGTTACGTTCAATGCACACGGTCAAAACCAACACGGGGGCGTTCAGATACTGCACACAGTAGGTGCATTGCGTTGCAGCATGTGTCCGAGAGAACCGCATGATTTGCATAGCATGTGCGTGGGGTTCGACCGTGATGTGTGGGAGAGCCGGAGAGACATGGTTAGGAATTAAAAAAAAAACATGCTTTTTCCACCGACAATTTAACGAATATGATGGTGGCGGTTACAACGGAACATATCCGTCTTGAAATCAGATTCCGTATGATTCATGGTCACACGTTGTTCTAACTCATATACGGAGTATGTCATGAGTTCGTGTCACATGTGGGACAAGGAGGGGTGCAATGGCACTGTGAAGAAGTAAAAATGGTCGGAACTTGGAGGAAACCACTTTAACTTTAATGTTATGTATTGTGAAGCTGGTGCCTCCATATGCTTGTTGGCCTCCTGCCCAGAGTGTGGCGTTCATGAGTTCGTGTCCGCTAAGGAGCTTGCTGGACACCTATGACAATAAACGCCCTGAGAGTGTTCGACGAAATGTCACATGCAGTTTTGGTATTGTGCAAACAACCAAACACAGGAATAGATATCTTATGCACACAACCAAACCGTATTGGTGTTTACAATCGTCTTGTTGGCGTCAGGCTCACTAGTTCAGCTGAAATTTGTTTTGTTTCCAGACTGTGCCTTATGACTTTTTTGTAATGTGATACTCAGTTGTGTACCATTCTCGAATGGTAGAGGCTGAAACTTTATTCCCTTATAAAAAAATGCACACAACCAAACAAAAGCAGAAACAATGCAAAGTCACAATCCAAGACAACCAAACAACGCTTGAAAGCATAAGACTATGTTGAATTGGATATCTTGTACTAGACTATTACGCAGGTTACCATAATGCGAGCAACCAATCAGATCCTATGTGCGTATAGATGTATATATAGACTAACAAAACCAATATGGTTTAGAATTGGACTCTATTCATTGTTGGACGTGAATTATTCTAATCCGTATGAGCATAGGGTCTGAGTCGTTGTCACATATGGGACATGAAGGGCTTGAGGGCATATATATTGGAAAGTTAAAAAAGACCAAAAAAGAATCCCACTTCTCTCTTTAACATTAGGTATGAATATAGACAAACTCCTTCACTCTACAAGTTTTGTTCTATTGATATGTCATTTAGGTGACAGAAAATCATAACAAAAAATAAGTATTTTTCAATACGAATATGTGGAGTTATGTACTCCAATTTAATATAACAAACCATGTATTAATACATAATTTGTTAGCCAAAGGTTTTTTCTAACAAAACGAAATTCCCGTACTAGTTTTCAACAATGGGAGTATGGATTATTATTTTAGTACAAACCACTCACGCTTAATTAATGGACGCACTCACGGACGGATAAACTACTCTATAATAAGAGCTGATGAAGTCATCACGTATATTTCACTCTGAACCATCGTCACTTCTTATACACTACACTTGTATATGTGGTGTGACAGTTGGCACACATCATGAACCACCGCTATGCGCCACCTAGGGTTCTCCATACTAAGGAGTCCGAAAGACGAGATAAGAGAGATATTGGAGCGAGAGAAGGGAAACATTGAGTCACGCACACCGCTTGTGTTTGCTAGGGATCGAGGAGGCGCATGTTGCCTTGGACTTCTTGAAAGTGGAAGAACTGTTGGGCTATGCTGGTATCTAGACTTGGATTACAAATTTTAATGGCGGTAAAGAGATTTATAGGCTATGTCTAAGACCTCGGGTCTAGTGAGCCTACGCCCATATCCTTCCATGGATATAATAACTAGACCATGTTGACACAAAAAGCGTCAGGATTTGCGAAGACCTCGGGCTATTACCCAAAGCTCGGTATTCCGGAGGCGTGCCAGTTGATTTGACCAATCAATCGACAAGGATGATAACTAGAACAAACTGAACGAGACGACAGCGATGCGTCCGGACGTCAAGGCTCAGATTGATCAAGGATAACTAGAGCAGAGCTAAACGAGGCAAACAGCGATGCGCCCGGAATACCAAAGCTCAGAGGTACTCCCACGCGGAACTTGCAAGGATTTGACGGAGATCAAGATGATGCAGCCCGCCGAAGCTTGAAGAACTCGTTGATAGCTATAACTAATGCAGAAAAGAGGTAAATTGCGATAAAAAGTAGAATAAGATAAAATTGGTTTGTTTTGAATTGGATTGATTGTTTATTCCATAGCCCTCGGGCACATATTTATACTCCCGCATGGAGAGTTGTACAAAGACACGACAGATATCCTTCCTAAAACAAACTCCTACTTTAAAGAAAACTGACTCGCGCAGGAGCCGGATAACAATATTTATTTCCTAAACAAACACACCTATTTTAAAGGAAAATAAACGACTCATGCAAGAGTCGGACTCAAACTACTATAGTAATACTGGTACAAAACACCAGTTTCCTTATTCTTCTCTTCGATAAAAATTTTCCATCGGTAGACCCCTTTAATCCGCGCCTTCCTTCCTTTTGACCACCGATAACCCTCTGCTGCCACCAAACGCTAAGTTACGCCCATCGGCATCGGCAACATTTTCCCGATCGGCAATCGGCAACATTTCCGATTAGCGACCTTGTGCTGGTAACTCTTCACCAATCATCCCCTATCGGCAATCGGCAACCACCCTTCATCGGTAATCGGCAATGACTCTTCATTGGCAATCAGCTTCAGCAAGACTTCACCAATTAACCTTTGTCGGCAAAGCTCACCCAGCCTCCATCGGCAACGCATTTGGTCTTCCCGCATCACTCTTCCATCGGCAATATCGGCTCAAAATTTTCCCGATGCCGATGGAGAACGGCCACTGACCAGTCAAGCCTCAGCACATTTGACACGTGTTGAAAAACGGTGTCAACACATGCCCCCCAGTTTCGGAGCGTATAATACTTTACGTGCCGAAATTCTCTCCACTGTAGCCGTTGCTGTAGCCGTTACCTCCAAGATAGATGTACGGTTTCCTCGATCCCCGCGTGTGGAACTGCAATTTAATAATAAAATCCCTCGATTGTAGCACAAACAGTTACAGACCACCTCGATCACCGCGCGTATCTACCGTGGGCTTTTCCACATTCCTGCACAATGTGAAACAGAACCCCAAAATGCCCCTGGGTAAACTTATAAAAGTTACCGGGGTCCACACTGCTTTTCACCCTGAGTCCACTTTCACCTTCTTGCCTTCGTCTTCAACCTTCAGCCGCCTTTGAGAAACACGAACCTGAGCAACAGTACTTCTCCGCAAACCAAGGACGAACTGCAAGCTCCCTTCAACCTTAATGGCGATCCAAGTCGACATCCCAAAGGTAAGGCTCATTCTCCACCCAATCCAACCTCCTTCTGGTCCTTTTCCGCACGAACCTAGATTTATCTTTGTTCCATTTTTTCTAATTTTTCCCCCTTCTCTCCTTCGAACCCTAGGAACTGTACGACAAAGGTAGTGATTCCACTCGCCGGTTCCACCTTCAGTTGCTTAGGCCCTATGGGGAATCCTGATCCCAGTTTCTTAATTAATGCGGAGACCAATCGGATCCCATTCAGATCTGAATGCTTCAGTCTAGGGTTATGGAAGGATGCCTTCCGCTCATGGCCCAAGCCCACCAAAGGGTGGAAGAACTGGTATCTTAGGGTCGCTAGGGCGCAGCAAGTTTACTGGCAAGAGCGCAGCTTGGACCAATGCATCAGGCTCTCCATTGCCGATATGGAGAAGAACGAGAACATGTTAATAGTTGCCTCTTATTTCTGGTCGGACACGATGAATGCTTTCTTATTCCGACATGGACCAGCCACCCCCACACTTGCCGATGTCCATATGCTGACCGGTCTAGACGTGTCTTCTGCCGATACCTTCACCTTGTTTAATAGGAAAGTTGAGCACAGAGTAAACACTCGGAACATCGGCGGTTGGACGGGTTACATTCAGGAATACCAGAAAACAGGATCGGTAAACCAGAGGGAGCATGCCACCTTCCTGAACATGTGGCTGGACAAGTTTATTTTCTGCGGTAGGGCAGTTGGACCCACTACCATGTACCTTCCAGCAGCTGAGCTGCTTGCCGATGGGACAAGACTTCCCCTGGGCAGATATCTTCTAGGATCGGTATATCGTCTTCTCCATCAAGTATCCCAGAAGTTACTGCTAGGTGAACACATCGGCAACCTTGGAGGCCCCTGGTGGTTTATCGATATGTGGCTGAACGCACAGATGCAGAAAGCGCTTTAGTTTGACTTGTTCGCCCAATGTTTTCCAAGAGACATACCAGAAGACCACTAGTGTGGGGATGATGAATCGGCAACTCGCCCTCCACTCAACTTTGGAGAGGCCATTATAGTGCTGCCAAGGACCGATGCCGATGCGGAGCAATTCGGTCTATTCTTTCAGAAGTTTTACAATGGGATTCCTACCACAGAACGGCTCTGGTGGCCATATGCCGATGAAGACAACCAGTTCCCAATATTATTTAACCTTACCGATGGGAATGTACCTGAGAATCAGATAATTATGAAGGCCAGCATCACTCCCCGAGCTATTCCAATGAACATCTTTGGTTCGGGAAAGAATGCCCCTCCATCATTCGAATTCTACTACCCATCAGTAGCGGCGAGACAGCTGGCATTCGGTCAATTGCCAATCAAGCTTTGTTACTCCAAGGTAGTGAAGCCTAGGCAGACATTCTCCAGCGCTCTAGACTGGAACAAGGTTGTCAACCTTCCTCCCGATGCCGATGTATCAGATCTTGACCTGTCCTCCTGGTCACTGACCTCCTTTATTACAAATGAATACAAGTCTTGGTGGCAAGAATGGAGGTGTCAACTGTTTGCCAAGTCGTCACACTACTATCGGCACATGATCGATGTCGATCACATCGTTCCCGATGATGCAGTAAGTCTTTTATTCCGATGCATTCCTTATTACTTTACCTCTGTCATCGGCATCTAACTTTCTTGCGCTTGACAGGTTGATGATCCGATTCCTCCGATGAGTAGGAGCGACAAGCCCTTCAAGCTTTGAATGATGAGTCCCGTATCACTCATCGGCAACAAGGCCCCCACATTAGCCGCCTTCATTCCTTGACAGGTACCTACACCGACACCGGCAAAAGCCAAGGCTACATCGGTCGCTGCTGCTGCCCTGACGCGGGTGTTTGCAGTAAACTCATCTTCACTCATACCGATTATATACTGTTTAATCGGCAACATTCACCTTGTATAACTTTCATTGAATACTTTCAGGTTATGAGGTCATCGGCAGCTGCTCCCAGCAGACAAGTACCTTCAAGCCCGGCTACCGATGCCCTCCAATCCTCGTCGAAACGGGCCGGATCTCCTACTGCTGCGCCAAGAAGGAAAAGGCGCTTGAGGCTGGCCAGTCCATCCTCACCATCGGCTTCGACTGCGCCGCCAACTACCACTGCACCATCGGCAGGACCGTCAGCAGCCCCAACTCCCGATCACCCGATGGATGATATCCCCGATCAGGAGATCACTATACCCGCTACAATAGAGGCGGCATCGCCATCGGCACCACCAACCGATGTCCCTGATGAGGCGACTCCCACTGCAGCAGCTGAGGCAACATCGGCATCGGCACCGTCGGCTGAAGTTGCTGATGAAACGGTTCCACTCGTCGTAGCGGCAAAGACAACATCGGCATCGGCACCATCAACCGAAACTCCTGATAAAAGAGCGGCATCACCGCCACAACCAGATATCACACCGGAAGCACCGCCAGCGACAACACTACCAACACCAACGGCGTCGACTGCTCCCCTGGCAGAAGCTCAGTCATCGGCAACTGCTGCCGATGTCCAAGACGAGGCTGGGCCATCTAGTATGCCAAATCCTGGGCGAGAAATCCGCTTCAATATGGTAAGTCGGTCATCTAAAAACGCATAGTAGTGCTATGATCGGCACACTTTAACTCCTTCACTTTCAGGCCCAAGATTCCCCAGACAGCCTCTTCTCCTTCGGCGTCAACCCCCAGGATGAGGAGCACCAAGAAGGCCCTATCCGAGCTGACAGCTTATTCTCCTTCGCTGTCGACATTGCCGATGACGACGAGGAGGAAGAAAGCTTTGTTCCAATTCTATCGGCAGAAGTGAAATCCAAGCTCGAGGCATTACTCTCTCAGCTACAGACAGATACATCTCAGCTCGTCTAGGATTCAACTGCAGCAATGGCCATCTTCAAAGATATCCAAGGCCAACTACCTGCCGATGCAGAAGAAGTCCTTCTCCAAGCAGCCTTTCTTGAGAGCCGTCGATTGCAATACCAACGGGTTTCAAGCCGTATCGCCAGCAGGAATGCTCGATCGAAGCTTTCAGAGGAAATGCTTAGGTTTAAGCAAACTGCCGATGAGAAGCACAAGAACATCGGCCAAGTAGAAGCTTCCGACACTGAGCTTGAACAGGCTTTCATCCAGCTATCAGCAAGAAAGGAAGAGCTGCAAGTTGAGCTAAGAAAGGTTGAAGAGTCCTTGGATGCAGTCGCCCAGAAGAGAGCCCAACTTCCCGATACCATCAAATCTCTACGACAAGAGAGAGATAACAATGCCCGACAAGCCATCATTCTAAAGAAGAAAATCAAGTCAGTTGAAGGCTCTGCCGATGAAGATGCCAGGGAGATAGAGGAGATAGAACAAATTCGCCTACGTGCGATATCAGTTATCCACTCCCTGTTGTAACTTGTTAAATTCCATCACATCGGCAAATGTAATATTGATACTTGATTTTTCCTTAAGACAATGTCAATGTGCCTTTACCGATGTATTATAACTTTTTCCTTTCATCGGCATTCAAACGAGCATGCCATATGTCAACTCCGAGAGTTTCTCGAATGTACGCATCACTGGGAGCAGACCGTCTTATCCGATAAGGATCCCCCCAATTAAGAAACCATCTTCCAAGCCTATGACTCAGTCTCGATCGGTAACATCAACTTTCATACCAGAATACCACCGGCAAATCCCTTTCACCTAGTTATCGGCAACCGTTACCGACACCATGACTTATCGAGTCGGCTAAAATCCTCTGAATAATTCCAACTTTTAACAGACTCCGGTATTTAGCCCGACTGTAACAATAATCGGCAACGAGGCTTCATACTTCCATCGGACCAAAATTAGGACAATGCCGATAGATCCACCAAGGAGCACAAGGAGTAATTCCCCAAAACGCTTGCACCACACACGCACGCGAGCACGTCAGAATCATTCTTACTACCGTCCTCATCTGGCGATTAACGAATCCATCGGCAGCACGACGTCTCATACACAAATCATCGGCAGGTGCCCCCAAGTATAATAATTGAACTCACCAATTTGCCGAGTACAGTCCCCAAGCCAACAGGTCCAATATTGACCCCGGTCAGACCATCGGCAATATATTGCCATCTGCCGATGTATCTCTATCCTTGCGCTTTGGCCTCCACTGCTTTTCCCTTAAAGGAATTTCAGTATTATACAAGTCATTACAGTGCTCGCGCTGAATTCTTCTCTTCTGGGTTTTGGTCAGACCTTTAAGGCACCACTGAGGGAGTTTGGTCTTCCAGACAGGCTGGTGCTGCCTTTCATTATTTGCATCGGCCTTTTTCCCGATGCTTGAACCTCTGGAGAGCATGTCTTCATCGGGCACTTTCGCGTTGACCATCTTCTCAAGCTTCCCTGGTTCAGCACGCCTGCCAAATCTGTCGTGGGCACTAGGCTTGCCCCCCAGTCGGCTGTGTGCCGATTTCTTCTTTCTGAGCGGCTTGGTGTACCTGGAAGCTCGATCATCAAAGCAAGGTTCCTCACCCAACCGATTAGCAGTGCAGTGTCTGCTGCACTCAGGACAGTTATCGGCAGTAGGTAGCCTAATGCCTTCTTCCCAACAGTGAACGAAGAAGGGACACCTCCAGTGGTCCTTCTGCCGAAGCCATTCTTGTTGCTTCTTTTCCTGCCGATATCGCTCATCTCGTGATTGCCGATGGTTCCGCCTTGGTAGCTTATGCGTGATTACCATACCAGGAGCCCTTCCGGTACAGCCACCTCCATCGGCAATTCTCTTGCCTTTCCTGTCATCGGCAAACTTTTCGACGTCGCGCTCAGCCACTTGATGATCAGGACCTATCGATGCCCTTCTTCTAGCAGCATCCGATGTCAACACCTTAGTTTTTCCACTAGTTTCCACCATATTATTTGGAAATGGGCGTTGATCAATTTCCATCGGTTTCTGGACTTTAGGATTTTCAAATTGGATTCGTCCAGAGTCAATTTCTGACTGCAATTGCCGCCTGAATACTTTGCAGTCGTCGGTACTGTGAGAAGTTGTATTGTGCCACTTGCAGTACCTGGTCTTCTTGAGTTTCTCGGCCGATGGAATTACTTGATTAAGGGCTAGCTTAATTCGCCCTTCCTGAAGCAGTAGGTCAAATTTCCCAACGGCCTTCGTGACATCAAAGGTGAGCTTCCCAGCCCTTTTCTGGCCGAGCGCACAAGGTACCGGCTCCTCATCTTTCACCCATTCAGAAGCGCCGATGTTCATCTCGTCATCTGATTCAGAGCTCCCTTGTCCAACAAAGAGCACCTTTGCGCCCCAAATCTCCCTGGGCTCAAATGATTTAACATCCTGATCGGCATCTGTGACTCGAAGGTGAATTTCTCCAACTCAGCAGTATCGAGGCTTGGCTCTTCGTCCAGCTCTGAATGTTCTATCTTCTTGGTCGAAAACACCTTTGTGTCTAGATCTTGCCGATGCGCAGACTTGCCCACTAGTGGAACAGGTTGAGGCACCTCTTCATATTGTAACGAACAGGCCGGGGCAATCGACATATCTGCAGTATCAGTCTGTTGAATATTATGCATCAGCTGACTAACCGATGGGCAATTCTGAAAGCCTATTGGTTGAGTAGGTTGATGTACTTCAGGCTCCGACGCCAAAGTACTCGATGTGTTTGGAGCATACACAGTACCAGCCATTAGAACACCATGCATCGGCTGCGTTGCCGATAGGCCACTTTGCACAGTTACTGGTTTGTGTTGTGGCATTACATCTATTGGCCGTTGTACCGATGTCTCATGGTACACTTGCGAGCATTGCAGCGTAGTATTTATCGGTTGATATACCGATGCTTCACCCTGAAGATTTGCCGGGTGATATTGCAGAGTTTTTGTCACTTGGCGTTCAAGCTGCACATATTGCTGCTGAATCGGTAATTGACCAATCCAACCCACCTTAGGTGTCATCGGCACATGACTTACCGATGGCTGATAACCAGCCGATTCTTGCAGCCCTTGTACACTCGGATGATTGCCTCAACTCGCGGGTACCATAGGCTGCGCAGCTATTACCGATGCAGACTGACTAATACTCGGCATGCTTTGTTGCATCGGCCAACAATCTGCCGATGGTTGATAGCCAACTGACTCTTGCAACCCTTGTACTCTTGTGTGATAGCTTTGATTCGTATGTACCGTGGGTTGAGCAGCCATGGCCGATGCAGGTTGATTGACATTCGGTATACTTTGCTGCATCGGCCAAGAAGTTGCCGATGGCTGATAGCCAGCTGACGCCTGTCGTTCTTGCACCCTTGGATTATCTTGACCCGCAGGTACTACAGCCTGAGCAGTTATTGCCGATACGGGCTGATTGTTAATCGGCCCACTTTGTTGCATCGGCCAAGAATTTGCCGATAGCCGATAACCGATTGACGCTTGCTCTTGTGGCGTCGGGTAACTCACTACCACCATGGGTTGACTTGCAGCAGCTGGGCCTTGTTGTATCGGCAAGTATCCTGCCGATGATTGGGCGTACGGTACTCTGGGCATTGTCGTTTGCAGATTCCCTGTTGGTGCCTGCGCCGTTGGAGAAGATGTAGCATGATGCATCACCGGAACCATCGGTTGTACAGACGTTGCCGATGCCATGGGAACCTTCCATCCTGCATGGTTATCTTGGACCAATCCGGAATCAGCAGCTAGACTCGGAGACATACCGTATTCCCACCAATTGGCAGAAGTCGGCTGATTCTGGACTACAGGTCCAGACATTGTTGAAGCCACCAGATTTGCGTTCATCTGAGTAATGCTTGTTGGACTCAATCTTGGTGGCGCGACCTCATCGGCAGATCAGTTCATAATTAGTGTGGACACCCTTGGAACCGCCGATGGAGTTGCAACAGATGCTGATCCGAGTTGACGATACTCTGGACCAACATAATATAGTGTCTGTCCCTTGAAAGCTTGCTTGACAGCATTGCATACGGTTTCGGACAGCACATTGGATTGGCTAGTTAATACATCATTAAGTGCATAATTAACCGTATCTTGTACTTTACCAGGATCGGCGTAGTAAGTAGTCTGTCGTGGCGACGGCGGATCTTGCTTCTGTACTGCTTCGCCGATCCCGTTTAGGCTGAAGGATCTAAGATACGATCGCTTGTACTCCTCCATTGCCTACTCCATAGCCTGTTTCTGACGACCTGTCAGGTCTGCTGTGGAAACTTCAATGACACTCCTTGGATTAGTCATGATAGATATAAAAATCTATATAATCATGTCCCACTGGGCGTGCTAAAAGAGGTGTTGACACAAAAAGCGTCAGGATTTGCGAACACCTCGGGCTATTACCCAAAGCTCGGTATTCCGGAGGCGTGCTAGTCGATTTGACCAATCAATCGACAAGGATGATAACTAGAACAAACTGAACGAGACGACAGCGATGCGCCCGGACGTCAAGGCTCAGATTGATCAAGGATAACTAGAGCAGAGCTGAACGAGGCAAACAGCGATGCGCCCGGAATGCCAAAGCTCAGAGGTACTCCCACGCGGAACTTGCAAGGATTTGACGGAGATCAAGATGATGCAGCCCGCCGAAGCTTGAAGAACTCGTTGATAGCTATAACTAATACAGAAAAGAGGTAAATTGCGATAAAAGTAGAATAAGATAAAATTGGTTTGTTTTGAATTGGATTGATTGTTTATTCCATAGCCCTCGGGCACATATTTATACTCCCGCATGGAGAGTTGTACAAAGACACGACAGATATCCTTCCTAAAACAAACTCCTACTTTAAAGGAAACTGACTCGCGCAGGAGCCGGATAACAATATTTATTTTCTAAACAAACACACCTATTTTAAAGGAAAATAAACGACTCATGCAAGAGTCGGACTCAAACTACTATAATAATACTGTTATAAAACACCAGTTTCCTTATTCTTCTCTTCGATGAAAACTTTCCATCGGCAGACCCCTTTAATCCGCGCCTTCCTTCCTTTTGACCACCGATAACCCTCTGCTGCCACCAAGCGCTAAGTTACGCCCATCGGCATCGGCAACATTTTCCCGATCGGCAATCGGCAACATTTTCGATTAGCGACCTTGTGCTGGTAACTCTTCACCAATCATCCCCTATCGGCAATCGGCAACCACCCTTCATCGGCAATCGGCAATGACCCCTCATCGGCAATCGGCAATGACTCTTCATTGACAATCAGCTTCAGCAAGACTTCACCAATTAACCTTTGTCGGCAAAGCTCACCCAGCCTCCATCGGCAACGCATTTGGTCTTCCCGCAGCACTCTTCCATCGGCAATATCGGCTCAAAATTTTCCCGATGCCGATGGAGAACGGCCACTGACCAGTCAAGCCTCAACCCATTTGACACGTGTTGAAAAACGATGTCAACAGACCCATTTATTCTAGTTGAAAAACGTAAACATATTCTTAGGTTATTTTGAATAATAATGGTGGAGGTGAACAATTTAGATGAATTTTTTAGGGATATTTTCGATTGGTTTGTAATGGTATGTATGCGTAATTTTGAAGAAATTAAATCAATCTCGTGGCTATAATTGTCGATGATAAGTAGAACCTATTGAATCAATGGTTGGATTTTTAATTTTATTTGTTTTTATTTTTTTAATAACGCACACATGATGATTAATGTGTAGACGACCCTGTACTTGTTAGCACTACTTCGGCGCCACTTAACGAACGAACGGGTGTTTTCCTCTCATAAGAAATCAACATAAACCAAATTTCAGCATAAGCAACCGTAATTAACAAATCAGTATAAGCATTCTGTAAGAAATCTATAATTAATGATAGTATATAATGAAGATTTATATTTTTCCCTAATCCATCATGCAGCGAACAACTAACAAGTACTTGGCTCTAAAAGAACTCTTAAATCAGTTATAGTATCTCTAAAGTTTATTTTCTTTTATTTTATTTGTAACACACCACGTGAGCATCGACACGTAGACTCACTATGAGAAAATAGAATATAAGGAACAAAAATCCACAAGGAAACCATGAAAAAAGTTAAGGAAATCAGTCCCGGTAGCAACCCCAAGGATAGACGTTGATGACATCAAAAGTATACATAAAAGAGTAAAGTGCATGGTCGGTTCTCAAACTTGTCCAGATCAGTTTGGTTAAACATGAGACCCAGACAAACTTTAATGATCGGAGTGACACATTTTATAAGTATAAGGACTAGCATGATACACCCACACAAGTTTAAGAACCAGCCATGTACTGTACTCTATATAATACAAGGTTATAGTCCATGTTTAGGAGAAACCCATAATAGTAATTTTCGTGGGCACGCCTAGGTATTGGACTTCTGACTTAAGGCTTTGCAGAAGCACACGCACCGCTGCACCTGAAGTAACTTGTGACTGAGTGAATGATTTTTTTTTCTTTAGATATAGTGAATCATGTAATCTATGCCTAATAATATATCTAATCTATACCTAAGGGCCTGTTTGAATCCAGGGTCTAAAAATTAGTACAACACTTTTAGCTTATTTTTTAGCACTAAAGATTCAAACAAATGTCCTAAAAGTGGTCTATGTCTAATTTTTATGCTAAAAACTTTAGCACCCAAATAGGTTCTTGTCGGGTACAAAGGTAAGGGGTACCCTGATCCATGACGATCTAGTGTTTAATATCCATTCAAAATCCAAAAGTCATCCTACCTTCCCATCAAGCATGACCGGTCATGGGCCGGCCCATTACTGGAGAAGACAGTGAGCAGGATCTGCTACGGAAGAGGGATCGATCGAATCCCCCTCTACCTCGACCCCTAGAGTGACGGAAGAGGGGTCGATCGAATCCCCCTCTACCTCGACCCCTCGAGTGACGGAAGAGGGGTCGATCGAACCCCCCTCTACCTCGACCCCTCGGGTGACGGAAGAGGGATCGATCGAATCCCCCTCTACCTCGACCCCTCGAGTGACGGAAGAGGGATCGATCGAATCCCCCTCGACCTCAACCCCTCGAGTGACGGACAGGGGGTCGATCGAATGCCCCACGATCAGGAGGCCTGATCAGCTCACCTACTCCCAGTATGGGGTAAAGGGGATCCCATGCTGTTACCTGCTCCCGCCTAACGCCATGGGCACCCGGTACCTCGGTCAAATCCATCAACTCGTCACCCATACCCGGGTTATCCGTCGGTCGTGCGGCCAATGTAGCCACGCCTTGAGTACGGAAGTCGAAAGCACCCCCTCGAATCTCGAATGGGACAGCCCTCGATCGTGTTTTCGGAGATGCGTCAGGATCATGCAGGCCTCCATACTCCTCGATCCAGGGGCTCGACCCTCATCTCCGACCACTACGGCATGGAACTCGTCCGCTCCGTCCCGCTTCAACTGCGGAGCCCGTACCCATCTACAGGAGACTAATCGTTCCACGCCATGCCGTTCGGCAGCGACCAGTCCGCCATCACCATGCCCCGAAGCATCGGAAGGACAGGAAGAGCATACCGCAACAGCAATCGACGTCCCATCGCAAGCATGGTGCCATGGACGCGCCTCCCATACCGATACGAACTAGGGCTCCTGTACTCTCAAGCCTCCCCTTAGTCTATAAAAGGGGACGCTGGGATAGTAGGAAAGAGGAGGGAGAACAACAAGACATCTGTTCGCACTTGCAACCATCTAAGCAACACCCATTGGCACTCGCAGCAAGCTCACTAGCATACGCAACAGAGAGCCATATCCGAACACAACACAAACCAATGATTGCTTGATCAACATCTCAAGCAATCAACCGAGCCACCTAGGATAGCCCGGCTAGCCTTAGGCCTCGACCCCTCCCCCCGAGTTCATCCGTGTAAGCCAGCTTGTACTCCCCCCTGTACGAACACTTCGGTGCAAGATAATACAATCCTTCCTTCCCCGCTGGACGTAGGGCCTTCTTTGCCCGAACCAGAATAAATATTGTGTTCTTCTTGCATCACATCTGGGAGACGGAGCACACAATAAACAAATTTACTGGTTGGTGATCGACCCCCTGGGTCGAAACACCGACAATTCTAAACTGTGCTAAACGCTTATTTTATATTGTAGTTATAAACTTTAGACCATGGATTCAAACACCCTTGTGCTAAACTTTAGGTGCTAAAATTTAGAAGCTAAAGTTTAGTTACTAAAATTTAGTATAGTAAAGATTCAAACATGCCCTAATACTAGAGAGACAATTCCATTCACTTTTAACTAATTTGAAAAGTACTAGTACTGTGATCGAAATACAACACGTCAACCTCTTGCAACGCACGGACCATCCGGAAAGTACTAGGACTTTGATCGAAATACAAGACGTCAACCCGTTGCAACACAGGTGCATTATTTGCTAGTAATAAAAATGAGGCAAAATTTCAACCTTTTTCCGTTCATCCTTTCTTTTGATCTGTCTCCCGTTAACTACCGGACAAGAGAGTTTCTTACATCCATATATATAACTCATGTCTAGCCTAATATGGAGTCCGATTCTAAAATCTACTGGGTCGTGCATATGACCTAGATTCAGAAACAACTGGTTTTCCATAAGAATTCTATTTTGACATTGCTCATGACGGAAGATAAATATATTATATTTTTTCGGTGATTTTTTTTCCAAAAAAAGAATTAGTTTCCTTGTACGAAACATATTCTGATATAAAACCAAAATCAAGCGACCAATGAGATCTAATAGAAAAAAAGAAGTATTTGTAAAGAAAAAATGAATAGTTATGGACTCTGTAACAATCTCTCTCTGTTTTACTGTGGCGCACAAGAAAAAAAAGCAATGGCGAGAGCTAAAATTTCTAGCTCTTTTTTCGTCCAGCCAATTCTATCTGGGCCCAACCGTTCGGCCCACTCGCAGTCCTCTGTCTTTCTTCTCCCTCCCGTAACTCTCCGCCGCCGGCAGACGCGCCTTCTCCCGTCTCCCTTTCTTCTTCCTCCCATAAAAAAACGCCGCTGCCGGCGGACGCCGCCGCCCTCCTTCCTTCCCCACCCCGCCTGTTTCCTCCTCTATGGCCGGCGTTCGGGACTGCGAGTCTGAGGAAGATGGCGCGTCGTCGTGGGCACAACCGGAGTCGTCGCATTCTGTGCTTGGAGGTCGATGGACGGAGCTCGACGTTCGGTGGTGTCCGCACGGACGCCGGGATGTCAGCACAACAGTGGAGATCGGCGCGGTCACGGATCCGGATGCAGGGCAGGCCGAGCCGTCCCTCGAAATCAAGGGGATGGAGTTGTCCTCGTCCAACGGCGTCGTGCTCCATCAATGCTTCTCCTCTCCAGCGTGTGGACCTCGCCCTCTGTTCTTCCACTACCTATTGCGACGCCATGGCTGAGGGAGGGGGCGACCTCCATGGATGCAGCACTGGCAACCTCCATGGATGCAGCTCGGGGAGGTGTGCGCTAATTGTGGCTCGGCGACGCACAGGCGAAGAAGTCGCGGCTCGGCGTGGGGAGATCGAGGAGGATGAGCAGCGCCACCGGAAGTGGAGCATGGGGCTGGCGGCGGCGAGTTCTCGGTCGGAGGAGAGTAGGACTTTGGGAGAAGATAACACACGAGGAAGAGAAAAGAAATATGGAGTATGTGGGGCCGACAGGTGGTGGGGCCAGCTACAGAGAGGTCTATTCTAACCCTATGAATGGATAGATTATAATAAAGTAAATAGAAAATAGAGCTCATCCGAGCGGTGAGTGCATCTGGTGTGAATAAAAAAAGTTCATATGTGATGGCTTATTTCTTTATGAAGCGATATATATCTATCTTTATTCTTTCCAGAATATTCGTAAAAAAAGATCTTTCCAAAATATATCAGATTAAGAGTTTTTTTCGTTTGGTCCTTTTTTTTATTTGTTTTCTCTGATTTTCTCAATACTGTTCTATCGCTTTTGTGTTTTTCGAATCAACCATCCTTTTTTTAGCGGTATACAATTTGTTCGCGTCCATGTTAAAGCCATAAATCTCGTAAACATTAAAAACAAATAATAAATCTATCTTTTCTCCGTAATAATAAAAGGCAAAATTTTAGCCTGGGCAGACCGTGACGAAGAAGCGCTGTCGAGTCGTGAAGGTGGGCTGCGACGACGCAAGTCGCGGGTAGCGACGATAAGGCGGCGTTGAGTCACAAGCGCAGGGCCTCCATGGCTGCCCTCGGCAACCACTGGCGAGGCGTTGTGTCATGGCACTGGCGTTGCCCTCAGGCTAAATGGGTGCGGCTGCCACTGTGAACTAAAAGCATGGGCGTCGCCCACCGACAAGACAGAGAGGCGAGCCTAGCGGCCAAAGGATGGATCCTGCGTCGGGGCTCCACCATGGACACGTCGTCGTCTCGAGGCCCACGATCCGCCGCACCAGGACAACAATTGCTTGTGCCAGTGACGCGCCCGAGCCCCCACACGCCAGGCTGACTGGAGCTGCCGCTCCTGCAGCCCTCGCCTCCTGCAAGATGGCTGGGGCCGCCATGCCTGTGGCCCCCATACGTGCAAGGAAGGCCGGGGCTGCCACGTCCGAGATGGGGTTGTCGAGGCCACTCGTCTAACAAACCGCGCCAGGACTGCCGCGCCCATGCTAGGCCAGCGTCGGAGACGCCGTCGTGAGAGGAGAGAGAGATAGCGTGAGTTAGAGAGAGAGTTAGTGGGAGAGAGATGAGAGAGAGGGAATTGAGAGGTAGCTAAGGCTTCACTTAACTGGACCCCGTTGCAACGGACGGACATTTTTTCTAGTAAGAATAAAAAAAAAGAATAGCAATGTACTCCGTTATATGGACTCCTCTGGTTCGTTGGAAAAAAAATCAATCATGCATATTATAGAGAAAAAAAGAATATAAATAAAAAATAAATAGCAATGAACTTCATCACGAATTACTTTATTTAAGACTCTGAAAAAACCATGTATTTATCTCAAGGAAAAATAAATAGTCTTAAAATTTTGACTATTTAATATTAAGTATAGATATAGAAAAATGGTAAAAATATAAATAAATGTGTAACACCTCTGTCTTTGGTTATGTTTGATTTTTTTCTCCTATTGTAACGCATGGGTTTGCTGGTGAATATTTAAGACTTTAAACTATTTCTAATGAAAAAAAAACTGAAAATCTTTGCCCTCAAGAAAATTATAAGATGCCAAGGATATTTCTTGTTCCCGTTTTCTGTTACAGTGACTCCTAAAGTCCCAAAGATCGAGGAGTCATGAATCAGAGTACTATGGCAGTGACGATGGTACTAGATTACATTAAAGATTCAGGAAAATACGAGCGACGTCACGTCTCGATCACAACTGACCCGCGCGTGCTTCTATCTCTCTCACAGTCACAGCTAATACTGTACAATTATCATTTATGACTCTTAGACGGCATATAAGAAATGTAGAAAATTTGTCGAAATCAACTGTGGCTTCTTCACTGATCAACCACCTGTGACGGTGGATGAGACACGTGCATGTTGCGAACATCGTATTGATGAGGACGGTTGGTCAATGGTCAACCAACAAACTAAAAATATAAAAAGTAAGTGCCCGTCGGCATATATTTTACGTGGTTAAATCTATCAAAGTTTTTATATATACCATTCCATAGAAGTTATTCTTGTTTTCTGACAAATCAGTTTTTCTAAACTTTAACCGCTTATTAAAAAAATATTAATATATATAATACATAATTAATATTATTAGATAGATCATTGAGTATATTTTTATAATAAATTTATTTAAAAATATAAATATTATACGTATTTTTATAAACCTAGTTAAAATTAAAAAAAAATTGACTTGCATTCCATAATGTCATCTATTTTGGAATAGAGGGTGTAAATATTAAAACACAAAATCAAAAGTACATAACTATGATAGATTTAATATAAAAGAATCTGTCAAACGAGGACAGAAACCAAGGCAAATGTAAAATTACCCAAAATGCCAAGGCGGATGTAAAATCACCCAAATGCCCCTATTAGTGTCAGCTGGTTGCACACACTTTGACGATCTATAGTGAAGTCTCGAGAGTCCTGGATGAAGTGTAGTACTTCTAGTACCGTCGTTGCACTCGTCTACCGGAAAAGCAAATAAAAATACTAGGACGTTGCACTGTTATTGGTATGTCGTTCCGCATTCGTCAGGTTCAGCCGTTCGTTAGATTCAGCCGTCCAGACCTATGCTGAGTAGGGATGAAAACGGTACGGATATTTATTCGACCGTCCGTCCGACCGAATTCGTTTAGAGGAGTTTAGATCTGTCTATATTCGAGTCTGAATATTAACATCCGATACCGTATCTGTATCCGAATAATAAAATTGATATATTTATGATGTCGATATCTAATCGTATCCTATCCGGTATTTCTGATACTATTCGTATTCGAATCCGAATCCGAACAGAAATATGAAAACAAATACAATATCAGTAATATCCGTTCGTATCCGATCTGTTTTCATCCTTAATGTTGAGCGTTTAATTCAGGACAAAATTTAAACTCCACGCGTGCAATTAAACTGGGACGGAGAAAGTAATAGCAAAAGTCAAATAAAAAATAGTCAGAGTTTCGACGGGACATGACGGGCAGCTCAAGATTACATCCACGTTTAGAATTCACACAAGCTAAGCTATGTACTACTGCTGTCCTGGTGGAGTTATAGTAGTACTTTGTCCCTTCGTTGCAAATTGTAAATTATTAAGATTTTAATTTTTTTAGAGGTGTTCATTTTGTTCGCTTGGTTTATCAGTCATGGTATAATATTTTCTTTTACAACAAAATAGCTAAAAAAACACCAACCGTAGAAATGCAATACATATAAATATACATTATGTTTAGATGCAAGTCAAAATATTTTATAATTTGTAACGGATTTAGTACCTCCTCCCTCCTAAAATATAAAACGTTTGATTTTTTTCACCACAAGTTTGACCAATCGTTTTATTAAAAAAAGCCTAGTCTGCTTTATTAATAAAACCTTAAATTTAACTATATTTAGATAAGTTTTTCTTTTTAATAAGACTAAGGATTTGTAATTTAATTTAGCACGGAGGAGGAAGCGGTCCTGATTGTAGGACAAAAGGGCGATCCCGATTGGTGTGCTGACGTGCGAGTGTGAGGTCTCTGCTCGTTGCGCACGCAGAGAAGAATGTTCCGAGGTAGCACGTATAGTCCAGACATTAGGACGACGTGGACGGGCAGGGACGCAGGGGCCACGCCGGCTGCACCGTCGGGATCGGAGGTCTTTGGCTGGCTGCCTGACGGCCGGCCTGATGGTGGACAAGGACACGGACACGGGTGGTGGTGGTGCAGCGGGCATGATGATGACACGATGAATTCCAAAGCCGGACCGGACCGTGCGCCGGCGGATCGGACGATGAGCCGTGAGCGCCACGACGAACCTTAATTTTCTCGTGCCTAGAGTTAGGTATACGGATTCTGCCAGGTACTACGGCGACAACACGAGGCCGACCTATTCGTATCTATCCGCGCGCACTAGTCGTATCATACGTGTCTTTGTGTGCGTTTGCTTCGGGTCCAGGGGTCCAGGAGCTAGCATCTACTACACGAGACGAGACGAACGGTCAATGCCGGAGCAGGACACACACCAGTCGTGTGTATATACGCTACTATACTATACTATATACAGTATATCTATATCTATATCTATATCTATATATTTATATACCTCTATATCTATATCTATATCTATTAATAAAGAGGCAAAATTTCTAACTCTTTTTTCGTCCATCCATTCTTTTTCGACCGGACTCCCTCTAACTACCGGACAATGAAAAGTTAAGTATAGATATATATTTATAGGCATTGTTCGTCTCCTATACATCAAGGACTCGTTAGAACACAGAAACTAATATAAAATTCTCTACCTCGTCAAACCAAATCTAATATGGATAGTGTGCCATAACCGGAGTCTCCGTGGATGGCACGCTGGCCAGGACAAGGCAGGTCTCCCGTGCTGGTGTGCACTAGAAGGAAGAGGCCTGAACGGTCTTTTCCAATCAAGTCTGAATCGGGATCCGAATTTGATTGCAATTTGAAACGAATCCAACCAAGACTGTAAATTTTCTGTGTCTTTTCCCAAAGTTACAGTAGAAACCGACGTGAACACATACGCCATAGATCGACTCTCATCGTCACTCATCCTACATAAATAGCCGACTCCGCACCAAATAACATCAACCCCGCTTGAACATCGGGCGTTCAAAGCATCGACGTCAGGCGGAGCCGAGACGGGGCGAGGGCATAGCAAGCAATGTCGAGGCAGCATCGAGTCGCGAGTGCTGGCCGCGAACAGCGGGTCGCGACGGCGAGGCGACGTTGAGTCGCGGCCTCAGACCCCTCTATCTGAGATGCCGGCGATTGTGACATTTATATGACTAGCTTTTATAGTCCTTGAAGCATTATTCCTTTTATCGGTAGGGCTGTTAGCAAGGAGTTTGAAGCTTTAGTACTTTCTGCTCTAGTTCCAGTTTTAGCAAGGAAGGAAGCGAAGGATCGACCTTTAGTTGAATCATTTGAAACCTTCGCTCGGAAAAGGACCTTAAAACATAGTAAAAAAGGACCTAGCCTCTCGTCCATAACCGAGCCCGGAAGAGGAACTATCGAAAAGGATAATCTTACAAGCCCCAAGACTAAGAAGTTTCTACAACTCCGCCGTACCTTTGGTCTTCTTTTCTCATTTGAAAGTCTTCTACGGATTCGGTAGTAACGATAACTCGGATTTACAACTGTAAGCCTGAGAGATGGCCTGGACCAAAAAGTATAAATTGAAGTAGTTGTAGAGGGGCAGCAGCAGAAGGTTGGACTGGAACCCGGAAAAAAAAGATATCTTCGGTGGAAGTGCCAATATGACGTAAGGGCGATCGGGCTTAAAGCAGCTAAATGACGACGATCCACCTAAACTCCTGAGCTTGCTTGGTTGGCTTGACTATCAATGCTTGCCTTTCCAATGAAATGCCTTCGTATCCAATTCTATCTCCCGAACCGTTCTCATGCTCTTTCTCACTAAAGAAAGGCATGGGCAGAGGTGAGTCGAACTGCTGCTTACCAATTCCTTCATATAAAATTCTATCTCCTGAGCTTTGCTAGCAATGGAAGGGGTTTCTTTTCCATCATCTTCTATCATCTGATGTACAAGGGCAATGCACAAACCCGGCACACAAACTGTTTGAGTCAAGTTGCCAACTTTTCAACTCTTTCTCCAAATCGGATGGAATTGCTTCGCGCTACTAGTCGTCTATAAGTCAAAAGGTATACTCCTATGCATCTAACTATACCTGTTGTAGTAAGCCCTAAGGGAATGGCTCACTCCCTAAAGTTCCAATAATGATCATATCGTTTTCCCTGCCACCAGCTAGATACCTATCTAAGCAGCAAGTCACGAGTGTTTCAAGTAGAATAGGAGTGAAAGAGCTAGCTCCCGCCCATACAAAACACTATTGACTAGATAGTTTACTAGTATCTTTATTAACGATTCTATTGAATAGTAACTGAGTGCACTACTTACGAGTCAGGTTAGGAATTGAAGAGGAAGAGCAGCTAGTCCCGAGCTTATGCCACTACTGTACTATCCTATAGGGTTGAAAGCAACAATAACATTGGATGTAACACAGAATTAATCAATTCTATAAACTATATCGGTGAATTTTATGAAGGAAAGAGTGCAACCACGATAATGTCTCTACAAACATGAAAGGGTATACCCGTGTGATCGAATCCATCTGATGCACTAATAATAGTAAGACCAAGGGTAGGTGACCCTGCCCGAATAGCAGAATTCAACCTTGTGTCTGACGCACTAATAGCATCTTTCCTCTAGAGGAAGAAAGAGTGATTCGGACTAAAGGCTATAACCAATCAATAGTAGAGATGACGCCGCTGCTTCCGTCACGGCACGAGTCCGTCTGGAAGCACAATGGATCCCATTCAGAAGCACGACGGACCCAGATCGGCGTCGTCAGGACCTCAACGTATGAAGTAGAGATGAAGAGATCGAGAGACCTGCATAGGTGATTTCTCCTGGCTGCGTTCGGGCTAGGCTTGGACGATGGGCTGGGATGGGCACATGCGGGATCCATGTAAAAAAATAATAAAAATAATAATTTATTGAATGAGTTGCTTCGAGATGTGTGCAGTTTTTAGAAAGAGTACCGGAGCTTCTCAACAAAATTTTAAAAGAATTTCCAACTGCTTTGCGGACTTCTTGCGGTTCTTGCGGACTTATTATCTTGTCCGGTGGGCTTTACGGACGGGACAACATTAGACCGCAAAAAATTTACAGCTGAGCCGCATCGTCCACTAAGGACACTCTCGTGGGGCGGCTATGCGGGCTCGTGGAAAAGCCCGCCCCGCCTTGCAAGCCTACCACCGCCGGTCGGATTTACACAAGGACGCAGACGCGGGGTAGCCGAGAGACGCCGCCGTGCGAGGTCCGCCGGAGTGTTTTGGCCATCGAGGCTTGGGCGTGAGGCAGCCGAGGCGCAGGTGCACAGCTGTGGTGGAAGAGGATAAAAGGGCGCGACTCTAGAGCAAGAGGAGGAACGAAGAGGAGCCGAGCACAACGATGGAAGAGTACGGTTCCAGACTTTCTCTTCGGATATTGATGTTCACATGAGTAGGACGTAAAGAAAGTATAGGAAGAAAATAAAAAATAAAAAATAAAAAAAATCTAGGGTATTCTAGGAAAATTTGTGTCAGATTTACCAAATCTAATTAGATATTAAAAATTATATTTTTATGGGTTCACAAAGAAAGTAACGGAACTCAATATATTTAACTATATAACATGTAGATTGTAGATAGTTTGAAAATTAAAGTTACGATATAATATATTTGTATTTAAGTATTTCTTTGTTTTGCAACCAAAAAGTATTCTATCTTGTATGTGACATTAACTTGTGACATGTGCTTACACAAGTTATAAATTAGAGATTAAAGTCCGAATATGTGTTTATACAATTTAGAAATTAGAGATATGAAGTCCTAATCTTATATTATTTAGGTTACTGTTGCAACGCACGGGCACATTTGCTAGTAATAATAAAGAGGTAAAATTTCAGTCTCTTTTTTTTGTTCATCCCTTCTTTTTTAGGTCAATCTCTCTCTAATTTATGGATAATATATAGTTACTTCCGCCCAAACTTATATATATAACCGGTGCTCATATACGAGTTATAATAGTTCTTGTCTAACACGGTATAGAGTTCGATAACAAATAGAGTTTCTTAATTTAACCTTAAAAGCTATGAGTTCTAATTGTAATCCAAATAGAGCTCTAAATTCTATTTCCTATTACGAAACACGTGAGACTTTCAAATAACACAAAAAAGAATTCTAATTCAGATGGGAATAAGGTAATAAGAATAAAAATTTCGCGCCATCAGTACTAAAAGAAAACAAAAGAGCTCTAAATCAAAATAAAAAAGACACCACGTTGACATCTATGACTAATAAGCATATATAATCAAATAAGTAAGATATTTTTCATGTGAACTTTATTATAGTTGTGCACAAGCCCACGAGAACACCAAAGTCGAATGAGAAAAAAACATTTTTTATTACAACGTATGGGCATATTTGTTATTACTATATACTGTATGTATACTGTATGTATAAGTAAAAACTATATATGTAGCCCTGAATCTTGATGTAGTGATTTAGATGAGTGATCGATGAGAGATTATTCAGTCTCGGAAGTCATCAGGACTTGCGGTAGCAGATGGCGGACTTGTGCAGTTGCGCTCGCAGTGATGGCCTGGTCGGGCGTCGGCGTCGCCCCAACCCCAACCCCAATATGAGATGGCTGACCGCCTGAGCGGTACTGCGGTAGACGGGGACTTGAAAGTTAAAACGTCGTGAGGACTCCCAAGCTGTACAAGGCCGATTGCTTTGCTCCAGCATGGACGTGATCGTGGATGGCTGACCAAGGCTGGCAGGCTGGTCAAGGATTCCAAAAAAAAAAAAAGGCCAAACGGGCAAACGGCCCATACCGTATAAAACAAAGTACAGCCAAACGCGTCCTAAAGCCCAGGAGAATGACCAAGTGACGGCCCGCTACTGTTTTTCTTCCTCTGGCCGCTGCGGTGCCTCACAGTTTTTTTACAGCGAAACTTCATCTCGTCCTAGATGTGTTCATGGTACATAGTTATTTGGAAGTGGAGATCGCTGGGAAGTTAGGGTGGTTCTCGTACGTGTCTGCTGCTTGCACACAGCGCCAAAGCTTATAAGATATTTAATTAGCTTGCTTGAGGAAATTAAGCTAAGTAGCTGGAGAATATGTTCGCAAAAAAATAACTGGAGAATAAGCTTGGTGATGTGTGCTAGAGAAACTGAACTGAGTCAATAAAAAGGTCAATCATTTCAGCTCGTTTCGATTCCGAAGCATGCTGCGTGTAGAAATACAAACTAATCACCGCTTTCCCTGGGTTCCAAAACATATTTACTCTTTCAATGTCTAAGTAATACTACTATATTACTATTATCGACCAAAAAAATAAGAGGGGAAAAAAAGCAAACGGATTATATTTTCTTCAAAGAGGAAAATGCACTGGCGGCTCTCAAGTTGGCACGAGGTGTCACTTAGGTCCCCGAACTTTGAAAGTGATATCTACAGGTCCCTAAACTTGGCAGAGGATGTCATCTAGGTCCCAAACTTTCAAAGTAGTCACTGCAGGTCCCTAAACTTGACAGAGGGGGTCATCCAGGTTCCAGTTACTGTAGCTATTTCAACATAGAATTTTTAAAAAAGAAAAACTAAATTCGGGGCATTGTATATATATTCTGTAAAATATTCTAAAAATTATATCTTTTTAATACGATCTCGGATGAAGATGATTTTATATAAAAAATTGTAGCTCTCAATGGGAAGTACAACTTTCTACTTTTGGGTTTTTAAATTTGAGGTCGTTAAGACACTCAAAAAAATTAAATACATTTTCAGCAGTATATTAATCACGTACAATTGTTTGTCGCCTTAGAAAAATCATATCTTTTTTATATGCTATAAGGTGGAGATACTTTCTATATGAAAGTTGTAGCGCTCGATGAAATCTATAACTTTCTAGTTTTGAGTTTTTTATTTTAAAGTATTTAAGATGCTAAAAAATTTCAAAATATAAAACCATTATACATGAATTGAAATCAGCAATTTAATTTTTTTGTATTTTAACTTGTTTAAAAGTTATGATTTTAATTTTTTGCATTTTATACAACGCACATTGTAACGAGCTCTTGTAACTTTTTGCGTTTTTAAATATTAAAACACTAATTTTATTTCATGTGGTTGCATTTTTATTCTGTTTAGGGTCATAAAGACTTTAAATTAAAAAACTTAAAAGTAGAAAGTTGTAGGTGTCATCGAGAGCTAACTCTTTTATATAGAAAGTATCTCCATATGATAGTGTATAAAAAAAGATATGATTTTTCTAAGGCGACAAATAATTGTACGCGATTAATATACTGCTGAAAATGTATTTAATTTTTTTGAGTGTCTTAACGACCTCAAATTTAAAAACGCAAAACTAAAAAGTTGTAGATCCCGTTGAGAGCTATAATTTTTATATAAAAATCATCTTCATCCGAGATCGTATTAAAAAGATATAATTTTTAGAATATTTTACGGAATTTATATAAAGTGTCCCGAATTTAGTTTTTCTTTTTTTTTAATTCTGTACCGAAATAGCTACAGTAACTGGGACCTAGATGACACCCTCTGTCAAGTTTAGGGACCTGCGGTGACCACTTTGAAAGTTTGGGACCTAGATGACACCCTCTGCCAAGTTTAGGGACCTGTAGATATCACTTTCAAAGTTCGGGACCTAAGTGACACCTCATGCCAATTTGAGGGACCGCCAGTGTATTTTCCTCTTCTTCAAAACCGGCTCATCCATCAATTCATGTAACCCTGTCGGCCCAGTAAGGCCCAATATCAGACCACTCCCTCGACACCCCCATCCTCCTCCTTTCCGCGCTTTCCCTACCTCCAACGGCCCAACAGAACAAGCCGAGCACGAGCACGAGCAGGCACCAGAGAGACGGGTTAAAGCAAATCACAAGCCACTTTTTATTGAAACTTTTACGTATATGTCATTAAAAAAGATGGCCTACTCATCAGTGTCCCTAAAAAGTTTAAACTATCGGCTGTGTCCAATCTCGAAATTTTTTTCTCTCTCGCGTCACTCCGTTCGATTTCAGCTCTAACGGTGTCAAACGTCCCTGACAAATGACTCGAATACCCCTACAAATTTTGTTTCTCCTATGCCATTTCTTTGCTGAGCCAAGATTTTTTTAAAAAAAATCTCACCGAGGGGCAAAGCGTCGTTCGCTCCCCACGGCTCCTCCTTGCCGCGCCGTCCAATCCTCGTCGCGCCGCCCGCGCCGTCCGGTCCCCGTCGCGCAGGAGTCAGCAGGTCCCCGTCCGGTTCTCCTGCGCAGTATGCAACAAGACCTTCAACCGCTTCAACAACATGCAGGCAACTCACAACGAGACGTTGTTGCCCTAATTAATGGCTAGCTATACATGTGTGTAGATGTGCAAAATTAAACTCCAATCTATAATGACCGGAATATCTCTGGCTGCTTCAACAAATGAACACAAACAAAACGAACAACCAAGCAGATGCACATGTGGGGCCACGGTTCTCAGTACCGCAAGGGTTCCGAGTCCCTGCGCGGCGCCATCACGGTGGGCATGGCGCCGCTAGCGTCGCTGATGCGTCTGTCGTGCTATTGTTGCGCGAAGGGTTGCCAGAACAACATCGAGCACCCGCGGGTGCGGCCGCTCAAGGACTTCCGCACGCTGCAGACGCACTACCGGCGCAAGCACGGCGCGCGGCCGTACGCGTGCCGCCGCTGCAGCAAGCGCTTCGCCGTGCGCGGCAACTGGCGCACGCACGAGAAGAACTGCGGCAAGCTCTGGTTCTGCGTCTGCGGCTCCGACTTCAAGCACAAGTGGTCGCTCAAGGACCACGTCCGCTCCTTCGGCGAAGGCCACGCGCCGCACATCGTCAAGTCCGTCGCGGTCGAGGACGACGAGGAGGACGAAGACGAAGACGAAGACGACCACGACGACGCCGACCTGCTGCACACGAGGAGGAAGAAGACGACGCCGTCGCGGGTGAGACAGCTCGCCGGCCACTACGCGTGCGGGAGGGGGCTCGCCGAGCGCTGCAGCGGGCTCGCCGACCGTCGCAGCGCACGGGAGGGGCCTCGGGGAGCGCCTCCGCGCGGGGGAAACGGCTCGAAGGCCGCCGCGCGCGCAGGAGGGGGCTCGCCAAGCGCCGCGCGTGGGGGAGCAAGCTCGCCGGCCGCCGCAGTGCGCGGGAGGCAAGCTCGTCGGCCGCCAGTGTTTACGAAACCGAACGGTAACCGGTCGGTTTACCGCGGTTACTGGCCTTACCGTCCACCACCGGTTCGGTTTCGGTACCGGTTTGAATTCAAATTTCAAATTTGAATTTCAAAAAATTGAAAATGCTGAAAAAATTCCTAAAAATAGTTCATGATTTATAGAGTCGAATGGTGTAAAAAAATTTCAAATTGGAGTTCGTTTGCTATTTGTTTTGACGTGTACAAGTTTGAAAAAAAAAGAAAAAAGAAAAAAACGGCTGGCCCGTTAAGGGCCCATGCGGCCCATTTCGTCCAGGCGGTTGATATTTTTGCCAGAGTGGGCGTGGGGGGGGGGGGGCGTCGGCCTCCAAAACCTTATCCGTCCGCGTCCTTCCCCAGTCCGCCCTTGCTCCACGCGCTCCGCCGCCGCGCGTCGGTAACCGATCGGCCGCCGGCGGTTACCGAGGGAAGGGGTCGGTAACCGCCCCCGTCGCCAGATCCACCACAGCTCATTGGACGGGCCAATCATGGATAGACTACAAGGCTCAGCTCCAGGCGCGCGATATCGCTCTAATGTCCACCGCGGAGTATGAGGAGCCGTGCTGAAACGGGGTCTTCCCTTATATGCTACGCCAGTGACTATGATGTTTGCATGTCTACGACACAAGGTATTTCCATGGACGATTTGTTGTTGTAATGGTGAACTACGTTATTTCCGTCGTGAATTTGTGACTAGTGCATCACTATAATATTTCGATGCGTTGTCCATTTATGTCATACTATTTTCCCCTGCATTGTGTGTTCTATTTACATCATTATGTGCAAAGGTCATGAAAAAAATGGATTGTTTCAAGAAAAAAAAAGAGTAACCGGTGGTTTTGGGCGGTTACCGACCAGGCCGGACGGTAACCGACCATAACCGATCGGTTACCCTTCGCTTACCGTTTGCACTGCGACGTTTGAATTTAAAATCCAAACCGTTTGGTTTGGGAAGGGTTTGGGCGGTAACCGTCAGTTACCGCCAAACCGCCCGTGGCCGATTCCCAGGTGCAAAACGATAGCAAAAACCTTGTCGGCCGCCGCAGTGCGCGGGAGGGGCCTCGCGGAGCGCCGCCGTGCGGTGGAGACGGCTCGCGGATGCGCATCGGGGGAAAAGACGTGTCGCCAGGCAAGAGCAATTGAGGTCATTTTCCATAGCGGGCCCCACTCATCAGGACACCCAAACCATGGTGCGAGAGAGAAAAAAGTTTCGAGGTTGGACATAACCAATAGTTTAAACTTTTTAGAGACACCAATGAGTAGGCCATCTTTTTTAATGGTATAAACGTAAAAGTCTGCTTTTTATTCCCCGCAAAACAAACCGAATCCAAATAATCGCCAGTTCACTCCGCACCGAATCGAGAAGCGGCGGCGATGGCGGCGGAGAAGCCGGCTCCGGTGCACGTGCTCTACTGCGGCGTCTGCGGCCTCCCCGCCGAGTACTGCGAGTTCGGCCCGGACTTCGAGCGCTGCAAGCCCTGGCTGCGCGCCCCACGCGCCGGGCGTCTACCCGGACGACCTCATCGCCGCTTCCACATCGTCCGGTTCGTCCCGCGGCCCTTCCTTCCCTCCTCCTCCTCTCCCTCTTCGTGCTGCCTAGTCTGACAAGCATGTGCTTGGTTGATCTGCTCGGGCGCGCAGGCGGCGGCGGCGACAAGGATGTTGATAAGGTCGGGGAGCGCCTCCAGGGCGTCGGGATCTCTGACGGCTCCACCAGCGCCGCAGGTCCGTGCCCGTGTTATCTCGTGCTGTGAAACCCCCACTGGTTTTCGTAGTGGGTACGGGCTAGGGAGAATGTTGGATGCCAACCTTCGATCTGCGATGCTATTTGGAGTTGGGCGAAATTGATCTCTGACTCTGATCTCTGTGTGCTGCTCATGCTCTGTCGTTTCAGGGGATGCTTCCGCGTCTAAACCTGAAGAGGCGAAACGCCTGCCTGGTGGTAAGCTCAAGAAAAAGGTTGGTCCCCTGTCATTCACTCTTAAGAAAACCTCATTGCAGTTGATTCATGGCCATTTACATTTAATTGCTAGCCTGTGTGACCTAAGAATTCACCTCATTACTGTTGAATCATGGTGATCTACTTTTGATTGCTAGCCTGTGTGACCTAACTACTGTTCAGTGATCTTTTCTTAAGGTACTATACCTCATTGAAGTGGTTTTAGATAGCCTCTTGTTCTGTGACTGATCTAGGGTTGATTTAGAGATTTAGTCAATGTTTTATTTTATGATGAACTGCTATTGAGCTGCTGTCTTTCTGAGCTTAGGCCAGTTGAGGTGCCTGTACACAACATTCTTCGTTTGTGGTACAATGAATTTCGTTAATGACATTGTTCCTTTCCCATTGCAGGATAAGCAAGAGGTTGTCATTGAGAAGATTGTCCGTAACAAGCGTAAATGTGTTACTGTGGTGAAGGGACTTGAATTGTTTGGTGGGTTGTTTTTTGAAAGAAAATCTTTATGAGTGAAATAGTTGTCAAAGTACAGTAGAATGGGTTGATACGCATATGTTAAATCGAACCCTCCTAGAAATTTTGGATGACAGCTGTTTTCAGCACAATGATTTTGATTATATGTTCTTCCCTGAACCTTTAGGTGTAAAGCTGAGTGATGCTTCGAAGAAGCTTGGGAAGAAGTTTGCAACCGGAGCTTCTGTTGTTAAGGTACTCTGTCGTGGTTTTTGATGTTATTGTAGTTTTTGAATTGTTGAATCAGATTCTTCCCTGTTCTCTTCTTTAGGGCCCAACTGAGAAGGAGCAAATTGACGTGCAAGGGGACATATCATATGATATTGTGGAGTTCATTACAGATACATGGCCTGATGTAATTCTCTCTGCATTTTATTATGTTTTGCATCTTTTATTTGCTTCCATGTATGTCAGTTTTCTAGTATTGTGTCGACCTTATAATTTGTGATGCTGTATCCACACAAATTCATTTGGTATCACAGCACACAGCAGTATGTGGAACACATCACCACATATCTACTGGTTGGCATAGCCGATAGGAATGCCTGCCTTCTCTATTAATTAGAATTCCTCCCTTTGGTCGGATACTATTTTATCTTCTTCTTTAGGTTATTCCCTTCGGTCAACCCTAAATAAGTTGATTGGCAAGTCTAAATTCGAAATAAAATCAGAGTTAAGGAATAGATCGGAAAAGGCACTTATCTTTTGATAAAGAGCCTATTTATTGCCATTTAGATTGGTTTCGAAATTCATTAGAGTGATCTGTGAACCCTTCAATGCAATATCAGTTGTTCCCTGCTAGGGATAACATGGGTTAGTGCTAGCCACCTACTTCTCCAAACAGGTAAGATCTACCTGGTGGGGTTCGAATCCCCACTGTGAGATGCGTGGCCATGGAATTAAAACCTCTATTATATTTGCATTGAGGAATGAAACAGATTTAGTTAAGTAATGTACTTCCAGGCTGATAAGTGGAAAGCTAACACTTGGTGCTCTGTGACTGGAATAGGACTTAAAGAACCAAAATACCATTAGGTTATCTTGTTTCTGGAATGTGGTTAAATGGAGGTGGCAGATATAATGAGGTCGTCCATGGGTTTTTCCTGTTTAATTTTTGTTCTCTACCACATTGCTTGAAGTAGGAAGGAACATCACTCTTTTTTCTTAGTTCATTTTGTTGATGCACAAACACTAAGTATTCCTTCCATAAATCTTGCTTGTAGTAGAAATTTTAGTGAAAATATACTCTCTTTTTTTATGTTGCTGTACCTTTGACTAGCAAGGAAATGTTGCTGCACCATTTCCATAAATAGGGTAATGTTGCTGTACCTTTTCTTTGACTAATAAGGAGTAGATTCGGATGGCATTTTCTGTTCTGTAGTGAACTATGGCTAAGTATGTGACAAGTAGCCATCTAAAACTGCTTTTCTTTGGCTAATAAGGAGTAGATTCAGATGGCATTCTCTTCTGTAGTGAACTATGGCTCAAGTATGTGACAAGTAGCCATGTAAAACTTCATTTCTTGGACTAATAAGTAGTAGATTCGGATGGCATTCTCTTCTGTAGTGAAATATGGCTCAAGTTTGTGTGCATAATATGATTGTAGCAGTTACCCTGCGCTGGTAATGGTTAAGAATATTATCGCTTTCATCAGAGGCAGTTGTATTTTACTATTATTGAGTTGACATTGCTTTTATTCTTTGTCAGGTACCTGAGTCAGCCATTTTCTTCATTGAAGATGGAAGGAAGGTTCCCGCAGCTTGATGTCATATGGTTTATAAGGCGCAAGACCAATGGATTTACAAATATAATACAGAGATAAAGCAAGGGCATGGCTGTTAAGGCATGTAGCGGTCATACCAGTTACGTCTCTTGTCCGAAGTCATGGACTGTTGTTCCAGTTTTTAGGCGTAGTTTACAAGTGGCATTTTGTTTGCCGTCACCTGCTTCCTTGTATGAAATCAAATCTGTACAATTACCAATTTACTATAAGTGTGATGTCTGTTGTGTCACTATGTTTTCGTCAAAAAATTATATAAATACTGTGGCCTGGCCCTTCGATACCCTCGGTTGAGAAATGTCGCCAGGACTGCAGCATGTCTATTTATAATTAATTATGAGACTTGCTAAAATTCAAGTGTCTGAATTTTAGTTTCCTTCCAAATGGTGGTTAATGCGTATATTTTATACTAAAGTTATAGTTTTACTTCATTGTAATTTATGTAGGCATAATTTACAGTTTTTTATTTCAAGAATAAAAGGCTCATCAGACAAAGTCACAACAAACTCGACAAAATCTGTTTTGGATCGGCACAATAAGCAATTATCAATTTATAATTGTTTTTATAGTCGGACGGGTACAAAAATTTAATATATTATGATATAAAAACAAATAAAAAATCACAAAAAGTAATATAAATAAAAACAAATAAAAAATCATAAATAATAATAATTTACTTGTACCAGTTAGTTGTAAAAAGAGTATGGACTCAAATTATCTTCAAATTCATACACCTGAAATATCGAAAAGCAGTCTTTCCGTTATTGAAGATGTTTCACCCATTAAACAATATATGATATGTTAATTAAAAAAACGCTTCGATGCATAACAATCCCCTATTTTCTCACATACTCTTTGCTTCCTCGGCGTCCTTTTCCACTCCGCATCCTCATCTCGCCAGTATGTGTCGATTCTTCCACCCTGCATCCACTGCATTCTTCTCCATCTTTCTGAGCAATCTGGCACTAGTTAGGTTGTCTCCAACAGCATACCCATAAGCTGACCCATACTTGAAATGGGTGATGCACAGTACTTTTGGGGCATAAAATCACTCCCCAACAGAGCAGCCAAACACAACACCCATTATGTGTTGCCTCCGACGCGGAAGGCAAATTCGCGTCTTCTCTCCCTCTATTTGCGTCTCCACGCCCGGGCCCACCACTACCGGAGCTGGCTCGCCGTGCAGCTGCTCCGCTTCGCTGCCCAAGATCCGCGCCGCCACCGGCGCCTCCCTCTGCTCGCCGTCTGCGCCCACCCCTGCTCGCCGAGACACAGAGAGAGCAGAGCGGTGCGGAGCGCCGGCGGCTTCCGACGGTGGAGGAGCAGAGGTCAACGGGAGTCCGAGCTGGAGCAGAGGGAGAGAGGGACTTGCATCGGCGGTGGCGGTGGCGCTGTGCTCCGGCGACTTCGAGCCTGGACGAGTTCGGCGAGGAGGACGCCGCCGCCGAGGGGGACTTGTGCGGCAGCTTCCCCGGTCCCGCCGCCGCCGGGGATGCGGCTGAGGAGGGGAGCGGGGGCGGGACTGCGCCGGCGAGGCAGGTACGCGGCAGCGCGCAACCGGCGAGGCGAGCGGCGCTTGGCCAGGCGTGTTGCGAGCGGCGCTTTTGGGTCCGCTCTGTTGGAGAAGAGCAGTTTTTGGGTCTGTGGCCTTTCTCTGTGCGCGATGCAAACTGGTGAATGCGTCTCCGTTTTAGGTGTTGTTTGTTGGAGTCAGTCTTACATGTCCCCTCATCTTGATCCTTGAGTTGAGCGCCTGAGCCTCCTAGCAAGCCTCAGCGCCACCCCCATCCTCCCCGAGGAGTCTGGCACTAGTTACCTACCCCTCAGTCCCTAAATGTTGTCCTCCACAAGATTTGCTTGTCAATAAATTTGACTAGGTTTGTAGAAAATATGTGCAACATTTATATCTTTAAATAAATTATTAAAAAAATAGATCTAAATATCTATCCAATAATATTAATTATCTACCATAAGTATTAATATTTTTATATATTTAGTCAAGTTGTTTCTCGAGAAATGAAAACAACGGACATTTAGGGACGGATATAAGGAGTACTCAAACAACACGAATTGCTATATTGTTTTACATAATTCTGAAAAAAAAAATCAATTTTCTAAAATCTGTTAGACAAAAATTGAGATAATGTTAAATTTGTAGTAGGAGGAAAAATATTTTATAAATAGATCAGGCGGAATATTAAAATACTTGGTTAGGCCACGACTAGATTGTATTACATTTTTATAATAGAGTAATGGAATTTTGTTTGAAGACAAGTTTAAAACCTATTTCAAAAGCTAGTTTTCTAAAGTAGGCAATATTGGAAACCCAGTTATTCTAAATGAGTTTTAAAACTTGTATGGTTGAAAAAGGTTTGAATTTAAATTTCTGAATGTGGCCCCAAAATATTCAAAAAAAAAATAAAACTTTTTTTACTGCTTAGGTCTGACGACACCTCTCCAACCCAAGCCCACAACTCGTATTAAAATAGAATACAATCCATATAAAAATATACATAGACGAACATTCATAGAGTTATTTAAGGAAAGACGGACAAAAAAAACGGTTGAAATTTTGTCTCTTTATTAATAGGTATAGAAATTTACCATATACGTATTAGTTATTTATATGCTTCTTTGTTTATATATACTAGCAAATATGTTCGTGCGTTGCAACGGGAGAGAAAAAAATAATGAAAATTTTTATCTAGATTTATATGGGTATATGCGAACTGGTACGTGAAATATTTATTTTGATTAGATTGGAAGATAAACTGATTAAGATTTCAGTTTTTGCTTTGATTACTTAACAGGCCATGCGCTGATTTAGGATATCAGTAACATCTTAATGATAGCAATATTTGTTTATTATTAGTTAATAGTCAAAGTTTTAAAGACACGCAATAGTTTTATTATTTCTTATATTTATAAGAAAAGACAGAATTACTCTACGGGAAAGAAAAAACAAAAAAAAAGTGATGCAAAGGACGGCAGACAGGATAAAAAAAAAGTTACTGCATACCACTCAGGAATCCAGGATTCACGTGCAGAGCGGCACTTCCCTCGGCACCTCGACGTGTGAAACACTACCTCCACGTCCGTTGTTGAGTGCACACATGCGTAATCTCAACACGGTGTGTCATGTATGGCAGATGACCATATTTTTTGGCATAATGTTCATGTACGTTTAGGCCAACTCCGTTCAACTTAACCCTTAGCCGAATGCTTAAATGGGTCCCACCATACATATAGAAGAGAAGAGGTCGTATGTGTTGTTTTCACGGCGAGCACCCATACTCCCACCAACTCACAGCCGCGGTTGCCATCAGACAGCATGTGTGGCTAGAACTTACCCGATGCACGATAACTCACCGGACGTCGCACCCAATTCGGCAGCAAGCCTAGAGGAACCTGCAACTTTCTGGTCAGCGGATTGCATAGGTAGAAAGATGTTCACCGCATTCCCACTCACAGCAGGAAACGTCGTGCGGAGACGACAATAACGTACAGACAGACATCAGTGTGAAAAAACGGATCGTCGTGTCGTTAGCGTCCGATGTAGTTACGTTCTTAAACAGTCCCGACACGTATTGCAGCTTCGTGTAGCAATGCATGTTCCGTTTTCGGTGCAAGCCTCGGCGCATCCGATGACAACTGTTTGCCCTAGGCGATGGAAGATCTCTATGAGCATATATATTGCACGGAAGCCTCGTCCATTTATCTGACTCCATCACAGCTCTTTATAATTTGGAAAATAAAAAAAGTCGTTGTCGATACATGGACATACAACTTATTTTATTTAACCAGAAAAAAGGTGTACAACTCAAGATACGTCAATCTCGGTTATTTCTTTTGTTTCCTATACACCTATGTTTTTTTTACCTTTTTTTATAATACACGGATGAAAAACGTCTTACCTTTTTTTTTATAATACACGGATGGAAAACGTCTTGAAATCAATCTCCGTCTTGAAATCAAACTCTGTATTTTGTTTTCTATACGTCTAGGTCCTTTTTTTTATCTTTTGCATTATCTATACCTATATATCTACAACTCGTATTAGAATAGAATACAATCCATATAAAAATAGACATAGACGAACATTCATGGAGTTATTTAGGAAAAGACGGAAAAAAAAAACAAATTCATAGAGTTATTTAGGGAAATATGAACAAAAAAACAGCTGAAAATTTGCATCTTTATTAATAAATATAGATATAGATATATAAATGTGGCGTGCCTACTGTATATGACTGCGGTCCACGCACCTAAAATTTTGGTCGAACGTACTCTGCCACTACACGAATTTGCGTCAAAGTCATGTGGCCTTTTGCCAAGATCTAGATTGCATTCATTGTCTTGAAGTTCTGCTGCTCTGGTGTGTGAATAAAGACATGATGACTTGTTAGTTTGAACAAAGCTCTCTCCTTTCGTCTTTGAAAGGAAAATGAATGAGAAATAAAAAGAAAAAGGAAAGCGAGTGGTGGTCGCAACTCGCAAGCAAACACCAACAATGCCTCGACCTTAATATTGGGCCTGATGAGTGATGTGTGTGTGGCCCAGTTACGTTTCAGGTGCGAGCGGCTCCAGCAAGACTGCCGGGGACGTCGCACCAGCAAGAACAAGAACCAACACACGAACATCATAACTGCCACAACGCGTGTAGTACTACGAGCCTGTGGAAATGGAAGCAACAAAACTAAGCAAGCAAGCAAGCATGTCAGATGTGTCACTGGCCGGCTCGCTGCATCGCTTTCGCTCCGGTAGTTAGTGCGACGGTGATTGCTAAGCTTGGGTGTCGTGAGCGTGTCTGCTTACTGCACCTGCTGGTTGGATTTGGACGATTTGGACGCCAAATATGACGTGGACGCCCATTAACATCAGCACATGTATAGTCTGCAACACTATAGCTAGATACTCCATGTAATGCCCAGCTTAATCACCCTAAAATTACTTGGACATTAACTAATGCAAACATCGGGTTGTACCAAACATGACTACTAATCATCGTGTACATTAACTAATGCAAACATCAGCTAGATACTTTTGTACCGCTGGTTGGATTTGGACGCCAAATATGACGTGGACGCCCGTCTCAATATATAATCGCTAATTAATTTATGGCAACAATAAAAATATCATTAGAAAGTATTTGTAAAGACAACTATAAATCTTTTATATTATTAAACTACTTTTTGATCAAAGATAATAAAATTTAAATTTTAAAAAACGTGTATGTCTTATATTATATCCTGATGAGATGGAAGGAGTAATAGTAATTCTCTCTCTGTGTGCGTTTCAAAAAAAAAAATCTCTCCGTGTGTGACTCTGTCTTGTGTTCTATGCAAAATCCATTGAAAAATGAAGCATGCATGTGTGATGTGTCCCCACCATGCATACACATATACCTTGTGGAGCAGGGAAATGCTTATGTGATGCAATACAAGTGTGTACGTGACGACCGAACGTGCTGGACAGTGGACCAGAGTGCATGCATGACAAGAGACCGAAGCAAAGGCTTTGCATGGCTGTTGCCCACTGCCCACGGATGGGAGGAGCCTGCTATGAATTTGTACTTGCTATGTTCATTGAATTCTTGGCAAGGACTAGGAGATGGGATGGGAGGCAGGAGCACGAGATTAGTTTCTTCTTCCATTAATTTCATATACTTGGGCTCAACTACCCCCTTCAACAATGCATACATTCTCATTTCTCTAGCAGTCATACAAATGATTGTGTGTTCAAGTCCCCAACATAACACGAATGCTCTTTTTTAAAATATATATATATATATATATATATATATATATATATATATATATATTAAGATTAACGACATTATTCTTTCACTTGTAGGTTGTCGATTCAACTCAATTCCTCGAAGGTGCTCATAGAGGTAGAATGTCCATGGTGAGTGTGACTCGTGGCTACGGTGGTCTGCGTCGCTCATAGAGGTAGAATGTCCATGGTGAGTGTGACTCATGGCTACGGTGGTCTGCGTCTGTATTGATTCTCGCAAAATATTATTTTTGTATCAAATAAATATAACTAGAATTATTATAAAATATATTTTCATATTAAATCTATTTTGAGGCATAAATGTTGATAGTTTTCCTATAAAAATAGGTTAAATTTGAGAAATTTTGAGTACTCTCAATCCTAGAATTGCTTTTTTGGATGGAGAGAGTATGAGTACTAGTATTATTTTTTTTCAAATATATAAAGAAATAATGAAATATAAAAAGGCTTAGAAGCTTAGTACTAAGTAGCAATACAGTTAAGATGAGCCGGAACCAGTTCTTACATGAATATATTTTTAACTGAAATAATTAATATTGATCGAGCATATATAATAATAATCTTTTAAAAGTTTAACATACTTCACATGTTCTTGAATAAATTAATTTTTAGAGTTGTCTTAAGTCAAACATATTTTTATGTTAGACCAAAATTATAGAAAAAAGATACAAACATTTGTGCCACCAAATGAACATACTATTAAAATATAGTGCAAGATGTAATTAATAATACTTCCTCCATTCTAAATTGTAAGTCATCCCAAAAATGTTGGAGAGTCAAAACATCTCAAATTTGACCAAAGTTCTAGAGAAAATTATAAACATTTATAACATCAAATAGGTATATTATGAAAATATAATTAACGAAGAATTTAATAATACTTAGTTGACATCATAATTATTATTATATTATGATATACATTTGGTCAAACTTGATATGGTTTGACTCTCCAAGATTCTTGGAATGACTTACAATTTGGGATGGAGGGAGTACTAATTTGGTGTCATAAGTTTTCACCTTTTTTTCTATAAATTTGGCCATTAAAAAAATAACTTAAGACCGCTAGAAATTAATTTATCTAGAGATGGAGAAAATATTATAACTACTCCCGGAAGCGACCATAGAGATAGAATGTGCATGCTTCCGTAAATTGAGTCCGTGTATCTGCATCCATATTTTTTATTTATTAATTACGAATTACACAGTCATTCATCCTTCTTCTCTTGATGTATGCATGACTAAACGATGGGTTCCACAATACTTTCGGAGCTCCAGGAGATTTGTGGAACACAGCGAGATTGTAAAGGCCTCTGCTCTAGCTCTAGCAAGCTCAGCTCATGCCAGCAAAAAAAAAAAGGCCAAATTAAGCAAGCATCCGTAGACTTGTTAATTGTTAATTGCGTGCTTGATCCTAGAAGTTTCGACACAGGCTCGTATCACGTGTCGATACTAGTATACTAGTGCTATGATTCCTCTGCAACTTGGAAGGGTACAGGTCAAGCACAGCAGGCAGTGAATTTTCACTTCATCTTTCTGCCAATGTTTCAAGACAAAACTGAAATTGTCTAGTTAAGTACGTTTTGGAGCTAAAGATACAGCTAGCTTTTGCTACTTCTGGAGTTAGCTTTAACAGCAAACATTGGCACCATGCATGTCATGTCTAGATTGGTGATCATCTGCATCTCCAATTACCAGCAGGTTCCTCTAGCTGAACGGAACTAAGAACACAAAGGTGACGCTACTTGGCAGATTGATCCTCCTATATAAAGAAACAACAACTCAAGTGACGGTACCAACAAGATGCACTAGATTGGTGATCTTTATTTGCAAGCAACAGAAAAAACAGCAGCTACAATCTTGGGTTCCTTGCCAATTTCGTTCTATCCGATCCACCAAAAATACAGCAAACAAAATGGCTACTCTCGCTTCAAACCAACAGTTTGCAGAGCTGGTTCGTTCATGTTTCGCAACTGGCCATTATTTTAGCACACAGTTTTTCCAAGGCAAGTTCCACCAAACCATATTTTTCCGCTGGACGATGTCTAAGTTGTACCGAACTGTGTGTGTGTTCGATACTACACTACATTCCGATGATACACTATTTTACCAACACTTGACAAGGCAAGGCATCAGCACTGAGTTGACTTGCCCAACCAAACCTGATGCTTACTACTACTGCAGTATAGAAAAAAAAATACTACAGTGATTAATCTGCAAAATGCTCCTTGTTTAGCGATTAGCGTCGCTCCCAGCGGGGAAAAAATTCCCGGGAAAAATACCCGCTACCAATCAGGTGGGGTTGAAGGAAGACGAAGAGGAGGACAGGGAAAAGCGGTAGCAACAGCAAGCCAGCAGCGCGTCAGCAACAAATGATTTGGTGAGGTCGAACCATCCGTGAGGTGCCCTGTCCCTTTTCCCTCACCTTCTCCACCTCCCTCTCCTCCTCGTCTTCTCTTCCCCTACCCTCGCCTCGCTCCTATAGATCTCTCTCCTCCATTACACCTCACCGCCAAGCTCACGGAGTCGCAGTGACACCGCAGCTTCCAATTCCAAGAACCACACCACCGCCGCGCCGCCTGCGGAGCAGAGCAGAGCAATGTCTTCCAACGGCAAGCCAACCCCGCAGCCTCCGGCGGCGGCGGCGGCGGCCGGCAACGGCGTTTCCGGCGCAGGCGGCCCGCCAAAGATGTACCAGCGGCCAATCTACAGGCCACAGCAGGCGCCCGCGAAGCGCCGGCGAAGCGGGGGTCGGTCCTGCCCGTTCAGCTGCTGCTGCTGCTTCTTCTGGACGGTACTCATCATCCTCCTCCTGGCCTTCCTAGCCGCGGTGGCAGGCGGCGCCTTCTACCTCCTGTACCGCCCGCACCGGCCGGCCTTCACGCTGACGGTGGCGCGCGTGAGCAAGCTGAGCCTATCCTCATCGTCCGCCACGGCGGCGGCGCCATCGCTGAGCGACGCCATCGACGTGACGCTGACGGCCAAGAACCCCAACAAGAAGCTCGTCTACCTCTACGACGACTTCACCGTGACGGCGGCTACGGCCGCCAACGCCGTCCCGCTCGGCGACGCGACTGTGCCTGGGTTCGTTCACGACGCCGGTAACATCACCATCGTTAAGGCCACCGTCTCCGCGTCCGCGCTCACGGTCGACCCCACCGCCGCGGCCTCCGACATCAAGAAGTCCGGCGAGTTCCCCATTACCCTCGACCTTGAGACCAAGGCCGGCGTCAGGGTGGGTGGGCTCAAGACCAAGAAGATCGGCATCCAGGTGCACTGCGACGGCGTCAAGGTGGCCGCGCCCGCGGCCCCGCCCGCGCCGGCCGCCAAGAAGAAGAAGCTAGGGAAGGCCACGGCGGCGGCCGACGCTCCGGCCCCCGCGGCAGAGACGGATTCCCCGGCACCCTCCGCGGCGGCGGCCGTCGACGACGCGCCGGCGCCGCCCGCCGCGGTGACCACCGTCGCGCGCGTGTGCCAGGTCAGGATCCGGGTCAAGATCTGGAAGTGGACCTTCTAGTCACGTCGCCAGCCTCCCAGGGGCCGCATTGCAAAAAAACAAGTTTTCGGGGTAAAAAGGAAAAGGAAAAAGCGGCTTTGCTTTTCACGTCGGGTGAAGTTTCTCCAGTCCAGTCGAGTAGGAAACCCAAGGAAGCAGAATCGAATCAAACGCCGGCGGCTGTAAATTTTTTTTGTGTTTGAATTAATTTTACTGTACCAATACGGAATTTGGCGGGGGGAGGTCGAGGTCGGAGGAGCCACGTGCTGAAGTCTGTCAGTGAAAGGAGGAGGCTAGGCTATGCATTCTGTTCTGCAGTGTGAGGCTTGAACGATTTGTTCTCTCTCTCTCTTTCTTCTTTTTGTAGTGCCAAAAATCTTTCATTCATCTTGTTGGTAGTGCAAGTACGATTTGGTGGTTTGTTACTTTTGTTTAACCATGTAATCCAAAGCATCCGAATGTAGCGATATGCAATGTACTGCTAGTACTGTACTGTACTATACTCTCCCCATTTTTGTGTGCTGTGTGTTTGTTCAATTTGAGGATGGAGTGACCCAAGCTGACAAGCTCTGTGTTGAATTTCCAACTTGACAAACTGTGACCAGCAACAGCAATCAGCAAAGCAAGTGTACTTGTAGTAAGCGATTAGAGAACAGGGAGGGTGTCGGTGAGCATGTTATGGAGGGTGTTTGACAAATTCTACGAGTAAAAAAAAAGATGAAAAAAAGGCTACTATTATATCATTGCGTTGCCTTTTTCATGTGAAGGACAGTAGGGCAGTGAGGTTTGAGGCTGAGGTGCAGGTGCTGCAACTTTGGATCGGGGTAGACACATGAACTGTACTATGTAGTGGTTCTAGAAGCACTAGACACGACGTTATATTATATATATAAAAAAAACCCAAAGAGGGCCAGGGCCAGCAGCTTCAGTACTGCTGCTACTAGCCACTAGCAAAGTGGCATTTTGTGGTGAAACAAAGAGGAGTAAAACAACGAGAAACGAGCTAGGGTTGGTTAATTGGGATCGGAGAGTGTGATTAACAAAAGGTCAACACACACTCATTAAAGCGGCCTGCGTCTTCTTTCCCCAACACGCCCAAGTGAGGCCAAAGGAAAAGGCGGCAGCTTAGCTGGATGCATCTCAGTGTTGCATGAAGCAAGCCCAGGCCCAGTGTGCTGATCGCGTTTGTTTTGGATAGATGGGAGGGGAAGAGATCGAGCAGTGGTTTCAGGATGGATGTGGATGCTTGGAATGGTCGCCATCCCTTGACAGCAACTGCACGGCGGCACCGGGGAAGGGGAACGGACGATGCCCCTGTTGCTGTTGGCAAGTGAAAAGTCCACTTCGTAGATTAGCTGGATGCTGTTGATGACTGACAGTGCCAACCTTTTTTAATTCATTAACTAAAGAAGAAGGATGCTTTGTGATTGGTATGGCACACATGTGTGTATATGTATGGTTGTCATACGCAGCGTTGTATTATAATGAAAAACTATGAACCACTCGTTTCGTTAAAATTTAGGTTATGCTGAATGCTCATGTTGATTTATTATGAAAGAAAAATACTATTTATGCGCAGAAAAGTAACACTGAAGTAGCGTTAATGAACAAGACTTATGTAGTATTAGATTATTTAGATTCATGTTTATATAACAAGTAGAATAGAGAATTTTTAGAATCACGTTTATACAACAAGTGTACGATCGCCGTCAGCTTCCATGACGTCAATGAACAACTCGCACCTACAATCATGGGTGGGAGGCAAGGTGCAAGCCCGCTCCTGAATTATTATCTCCTGAATTGTGGAGGGGGCAGAGTCGGTTTGAGGTAACATGCACAACTTGTTATCTTCTATCATGCATGCTCTTCGTCAGTGTTATGCTAATCAGGAGCTAAGCTAAGCTAAAGCTATGCACATGGAAGGAAGTAGCATGAACCCAAATCTAGTAGCCTTTTACTGTACTTGCATTGCATAATTTTTACAAGAATGCCCCCTCCCTCACTCACTCACTCCCACCAAGATTGCCAATCTTACTTACCTATAGAAGTCAAATATTTTTAAATTTTAACGAAATATTATATTAAAAATATTATATTTATGATACATAATTACTAATTTATACCATTAGATGAATCAATGAATATATTTTTATAAAAAACTTATTTAGATATATATAAGTTACATCTAGGCCCTTTACCTTTTCTGGTAGGCACAAGAACTGCTGCCATTTTTCGAAGTCATCATGGATTCAAATCAACTGCATCAATTGAGGTAGTTATGCTTTTACTGAGAAATGAAAAGCACGTTACAATGCAAAATCACATGTAGGTCCTTTTACCTTTTCTGGTAGGCACAAGCAGGGTTTTTGTTACCGTTTCGAAACCGGTAACCGCCGGGGAGCGGTTGGGCGGTTACCGACCGGTTTGACCGGTTACCGGTCCAAACCGAACGGTTTGGATTTTGAATTCAAACCCCGTAGTTCATTCGGTTTGGGACCGGTAACCGGTCCAAACCGCCGGGTAGCTTTTTTTTTTTGCTTGAAAAAATCAATTTTTTCATGACCTTTGTGCATAATGATGTAAATAGAACACACAATTCATGGAAAATAGTGTGATACAAATGGTCAACCCCACAATAATATCATAGTGATGCACTAGCCACAAATTCACGACGGAAATAACGTAGTTCACCGTTGCAACAACAACAAATCATCCATGGAAATACCTTGTGTCGTAGACATGCGAACATCATGGTCACTAGCGTTGAATATAAGGGAAGATCCCGTTTTGGCACCCCTCCTCATACTCCGCGGTGGACATTAGAGCGATACCGTGCGACTGTAGCCCGGCCTTGTACTCTATCCATGATTGGCCCGTCCAATGAGCTGTGGTCTCCCATTCCTGCACTAACATGTTGTAGAAATCCGGGTCTTGCCATTCGTAGACCCATCTAGTGGTCGGCTGCGTGCTGATGTCAGGAACGGGGTAGGTATAACCACCACCGTACGATGTATCACTGTACGAGGAAGAGGAGTACTGTGGCATGTCGTAGCAGTCCGTCGGGTCGTAAGCTCTCCTTTGCGATTCCGGCTGCCCATGGTCGCGGTCCTGAGTAGCATGTGTGAAGTCCGTCTCGCCTGCAGCCGACCATAATTAGTACTAGTGAATAGTCATAGACATTAAAAAAAATGTCTGTAACAATCGATACCTGTGAAACGAAGTCCACCAGCATCACCAGCACCACTACCACCAGCACCATCTGCAGAACCCCCAGCCCCACCACCACCACCACCAACAACAACAACAGCAGCTCCAGGGTCATCGTCACCACTATGACCGTCTCCACTGTCATTTGCTGAGTTGCTGTGATCGGACTCCTGGTACCGTGGACTTTCCTCACCCTCCTCGCCATCATCTGTCGAATCATCGCTGGTGACAGGTTGTTGCACTCGCTTCCCCTTTTGTTTCTGGCTAGGTCCCGTCTGGTATTTTCTTTTGCCAAGATGCGTGTCACCCACATGTCTACGGGCCCAATCACTGATGGGCCCAAGATCGTCGGGGTCCACTTGGTCTCTGTCATCACAAAGAATGAATCATATTATTAAAAGTATGGTTCGTTAGTGGCTAACAAAGTACATCAACGTACCTCACGATATGGGACAGAAGAGGGATGTTCGTTTCTTCATCCTCTTCGTCGAGAACTGGAGCCTGGTTGGATCTGTCATACTCCATCCAGTCTCGAACCGGATTATCCCTTTCGTAAAAGGATATCTGCGTGAACTGGTCAATGAAGTCTTCTTCCTCACGCCTAGGTGGTCCGGAGGCATCCGCGAGTCGCAGCCGAAGGTTGTAGTTCACATACACTAGCTTGTTCAGTTTTTTGTGGACAAGCGATTCCGAACCTTCGTGTGCACCAAGGCAAATGTACTCTAGTTGCGCTCGCATCCACTGGAGGATACACACTGTGCAACAAGCCTCAGCGCAAGTTTTTGCAGATTTGGAGTGCTCCTGCCGAACAGCATCCACCATTGAGCTGCAAGTGGAACCCATTATGTTAGGTATGCGCTCAAAAAGACAAAAAAAAATGAGTTCAAAAGTACTCTTACATGGGATTGTCTTGGGGTCCGTGGCCATTTTAATGGCCAGCTCACTGCCAAACTCCCCAAGGTGTAGGCAGAATGATTCTGCCTCCTGTAATGCCAAGACAGCGGAGTGCACATCCGTCATTTTCCCAAATGCTTCCTTGAGGCCAGCAAACATTTGCGGAGTTGGATTGTAACGGTATACAAGCCTTGGGTTGAGGACAGCAGCTGCAACATACGATGCACGACAAATTAGCAAATGGTAAATACTCAATATGTAGAGACATGTATTTGAACAATGGTTTTGATCGCACCTGGGCCCACATGCGTGCCATAGTACACGTCCGCAATCCTGCCATCCATGATAGCCTTGTACTCATGCCATGTTGAGACATTTGTTCCAAAGAAGACCTCCATCTCCTTTTTGCATTCTTGGAAGTTGTACACTACCTCACACAGGTTAGGTCGCCTATCCTGATCAGCGAACCGAAGGAACCTGTAAATTGGTGCCACTGAATCGATGATGTATTTGAGTGTTTCCCACCACTGTATACTAAACAACCTTGCGTGAGCATAATGACCTTCCTTGGATTTTCCCCACCTGCTATGCAAGAACTCGGAAGATCCCATCCACTGCATAAAACGATCACGCTTCCGATGAAAGCTCTCCATGAACATGTAGTTGGTCCCAAACCTAGTGGCATTCCATTTGACCAACTCACCACCAATGGCTTCCCTCATCATTGCATTCAACTGGCCATGGTTGTGCAGCCAAGCTAAAATGCGCTTGCATACGGAGATCATATCTGCATGCTCCGGCCTTTGACCAATGTCCTTCAGCATCAAGTTGATGGTGTGTGCAAGGCAAGGTGTCCAAATAATATGCTTGTACTCCTCGTTCAATCTCTGGCATGCTCTCTTGAAGTTGGCGCCGTTGTCCGTGACGATATGCACGACATGCTCAGCACCTATCTCCTCAACCACCTTGCGAATCAGCTGCACAAGTAGGCACAACATTTAGTGGAATCGAGAAAACATAGTGCATGTGAACTGGCACAATATTTTGGACGTACCCCCAACAAATAAGATGAATCTTGGCTCCTGCCCGCCGCATCAACTGACTTGTGGAACCACATGACGTCATTGCAATATATCAAAAAATTGATGACATTCATTCTTGTCGGGCCCGTCCACGAATCACACATCAACGTGACCCCAAACAAGGGCCACTCCTCCTTAAACTTTGCGTACCGGATCTGCAGGTCCTCGTTATGATCGAGGTACTTCCCGTCTATATCCTTTCCACTGGGTGACGCGATGCCTTCACCTGCAATCGTAAGCGAATCATGAGAATAGAGAAATATACGTAATGAATTGAAGTCTCCAAGTATATGTACTTACCCCACTTCTGCGTCTCCCTGACCGCACTAACAAAGTACGGATTGTCCGCCTGTCTCCCGGGGATTCCTGCAGTATGGAAAAACTTTCCCCAAGCTTTCCCAATTGCGTCCTTCGCGGTCCTTCCCCTCTGCGTCCATGACCCTGTATCAATCCTTGGGCGTGTTTGGAACCGCGTCGCAAAGAACGCGCAGTGCGGTATCCAAAACGTGGCCCTCAGCTCGCGGCACGGAAAACGCAGATGACAGTGTATTCTGGCGGTGGCTGAGTCTATCGCGGTGGAAACAATCGCGGATACCGCGTGGCGTTTGGCGCGCTTATTCTCGATTCTCGCGGTCAGACGTCCGAAGATACGATTTTAATCCATCCCAAACACGCCCCTTGTCTGCTTCAGTCCACCCCTCGTACTGGCTGCCAAGTTGTAGTCCTCCACCACCGCAGGGGTCCGCCTCTGTGAACCAGACCTCCGAAACATCCTCTGCAAAGGATTGCCCCCCTGCGAAGCAGTACCACTACCACTGCCACCTCCACGCTCGTAAGCGCCTCCTCTCCGCTGCACCCCCTCCTGGTACTCATATTCTGCTCTGGATTGATTCATGGCTGCCTGCAACTGAGCCTCGTACTCGTCATCGTCAAGGGGGTGGTTGCCGTCCGCTGCAGCAGCCTCTCGTGCAACCCTCTGCCAAGAGCGGTCACTAGTTGTCTGCCTAGTTCTGTTGATCTCCTGCTGAAAGTACTCCCGGACGTCTCTGGGCACCTTGCTGCAGTGGATCACCTCCGTCCCACGCGCAGCCAAATGCTGCTTCAATCGAGAAGCACCACTCCCGGCTTTTTGTGTACGACAGTAGTTGCATTTCCAACCGGGAGCAAGATTCTCACCATGCTCCCATACCACGTCTCTGCGGTCTCTCGGCATCTCCTACACAAATGGACAACACAAACAAATCGAACACATGCATCAAATCATACCGCAAATAAACCTAAATCCTAACATACACCTAAATCCTAAATCCTACATCAATGAAATCCTAAATCCTAAATCCTACATACATCCTAAAGCAAATCCAACCGCAAATCCTAAATCTTAAACCAAATAAACCTAACTCCTATATACGTCCTAAGTCAAATCCTACTTAAATCTTACAATAAATATTTTCTACATCATATACTCCATAAATCCTACATCCTATAGCTTATAATAACTAAATCCTACAACTATAGCAACTACAAATGCAAGGAAATGAAAAAAACAAAAAAAAAACTTACCGAAGCAACCCGGTCGGTTACCGTTATGGGGGTCGGTAACCGCCGCGTCCGGTCGGTAACCGCCGGGGGGAGAACGGCGTGGCGGGCTGGTCGGTTACCGACCAAATCTCTCGGTAATCGCCGCCGTCCGGTCGGTTACCGAGGGGCTCGGTCGGCTGCGGGCGACGCGGGGGCGGAAGTGAAGGGGGCGGGCGCGGATAGGGTTTGGGGCGCGGACATCGCCCCCCCCGGCCGACAGCTCCCTTTTATTCGGCGCCAGGAGCCAATGGGCCGCGTGGGCCCTTAACGGGCCGGCCGGTTTTTTTTCTTTTTTCTTTTTTTTTTAAACTTAAACACGTCCAAAAAATAGCAAACGAACTCCAATTTGAAAAAAATTTACACCATTGGACTTTATAAATCGTGAACTATTTTTACGAATTTTTTCAGAATTTTTTTTTAAAAAAATTGAATTTGAAATTTGAATTCAAACCGGTACCGAAACCGAACCGCCCGCGGCCGGTTTGTCGGTAACCGGACCGGTTACAGCGGTTACCGTTCGGTAACAAAAACACCGGGCACAAGAACTGCCATTGCTTTTTGATAATTAGAACTACCGTTTTTAGTAAAAGTCTGCGGACGTGCAACGAGTCAACGAGAGACGAGTAGTGTGTGTGAGTTTTTTTTTTCTGAGAAACAGGGGAGTAGAATTTTTTTTTTTTTTTGAGAGAGGGGCGAGTAGATAATTCAGGAGGTCACGGATGCAACTGGGCTTTGGTCCAATACATTCGTTGACAGCCCATAGAATAAACAACTTGGCCCGGTCGGTCTGCTGCCGTGTGGAGTGTGTGTACCTGGAGGAAAGGGCCCATACGTTCTCCAGGGTCGGTGGCCCATCTACTCGGAATCATCGCGTAGCCTTCACGCTCGCCGCCTCCAGCGCCCCTCGCCTCGCCCCCTGTCTCAGCGGCGCGCAAGGCCGCCGACGCGAGCGCCCGCCCCCGTCCTCGCCGTCGCCGTCCCCGTCCCCGTCCCCGCCCCCACCTCGTAATTTCCGTCCTGCGCACCGGTGGACATCCCCCTCCCCACGCCGCCGCCGAGCTCCCTCTCCTCGCGTCGGCGTCTCGTGTCGCGTCCTTTCCTTCCTCGCGTCCTGCGGAAGTGGGGAAGAGAGAGCGAGAGGCTCGGCCGCATCCGCTGGTGGAGCTCGCTATGGGGGGAGGCGAATGCGCCCTGGGCGACGCCGCGGTAGGCGACGAAACCCTAAACTACGACGGCGATGACGTCGAGATGGCCGACGCGGACCCGGACACGGAGCAAACCCCAGCATCTGAGGTCTCCGCCGGCGCCAGCGGCGGGCAGGCAGAGAAGGCCGGACCAGAGGGAACGAAGAAGAGGAAGAAGAAGAAGAGGAACAAGGGGAAGAAGAACAAAGGGAAGCAGGATGGGCCGCCCACCAACATCGCGGACATTAATCGGTAAAAAACCTTGCATAGGGTCATATAGAGCCCAGCAAACGATTTGAACATTTCGATCTAAACACTGTTAATGTATTTCAAGTGAGTGAAATTGCTTTATGGATAAATAGTTTTGATTCGTCCAGTGGAAGTTACAACGATACACTGCTCTTGTTTTTAATAGACACATTACATGTTCATAGAATTGTGTTTGTAATCAGAATTCTTATTATCTGATATAAAAAAAATCGAAATAATAGCTTTGAAGGGATAATTGCTGTAAAGAATATGTAGGTTGTTGTGACTTACTTCTTTGGATCTGCAGAGGTACATAGTTTAGCTGCTTCTTTTTTGACAAATACAGAGTTTAGCTTTTGAGATGTCTTCTTCGCAGACTGTTTAATTTTTACAATCAACTTGTAGTTATTTAAGTCGTGATTGATTTCTTGTGATGTATTGATATTCAGAATTTGGCTTCCATTACCACTGATTTGGCCCAGGAAAGTCTGTTTTCCTTTTGCATCCAGTATATTTTAGGTTGCTGAGTTTCACAAACTCCTTTTATCCCTGATGCAGATTTGTTCTTGACACTTGCAAGCGCTTGAAGGAGAAGAAGTCATACCTTGTCTGGAATGCTGTGGGCTGCCTTGGTGTCACTGCTGTCAGTGATCTTATTAGAGAGGTATTCTCAATGCTTATGTTGAACAGTGCTGCACTACTGCTGAAAGTTTATTTAATCACCGGATAAGTTTATTAGAAGAAATAGTTTAACTAATAAGTAGCTTCTTCTACTAAAACAGTTTAAATTCCATTAAATATTTGTATTTTAAGCTATTGTTGGTCTTTTGTTTTGCGAGACACTTCAACGATAGACCAGTATAGTAAGTTGTCCTATCTTTTCATTGGAGATCTGTTGCCCACTGCTTTTAAAAGCATCACTGCCTTGATTCTTTTTGCAGTTCCATGGATTTGTTTGTTTGTGTACTTGAGAGGTTTGGAATAATTTCAGAAGAATATCTGAAAAATATTACCAACTACAAAATTGATTTGGTGACCTATCAATTTGCAGTTAAGTTTCTATTTCATTGCTACCATGTTATGACCTCCCTATATCATACTCTGTTTTCTGTAATGCAAAGTCATTAACATTCAATTTAGGAGGTAGTATACCAATTGTTCTGTTAAATCTGGTGTTTGGTTTGTATATGTGTAGTTTATAATACTTAGATGTTTATTCCGCCGTAGTTGTTATCCTAAATATTTGATTCTATAGGTGGAGGCTATTCAGAAGTGTGGTGGGCAGACTATTGCTGATGGAAGCCGTTTCCGCACAGGTGGTGGAATTCTCTGGAACATCTTAAAGTCACGGGAACCCAAGGCTTACAAGGAAATAATGGCAAAGGGGAAGGAACTTGAGGTACAATTTTTTTATTATTTTGAGGATTAGTTATATATATGATGCTTATACTACGAAAAAAATAACAACACAAAAGGTACAAAGTCATTTAGTCCCAAGCAAGCTTTTGTAGGCTATAGATGAAACCCAGCAATACCCACAAAAGTGGAAAAAGGAAGCAACCTAGATATGCTTTAGCAATTACGTGCCAGAGATAAATGTAGTAATCCTCAGTTTTCTTCTACCTTTCCAAAACAACTTGAGTCACTGATTCACTATGCATGCCCATCATTATCATATAAACCGGGGTGAGGAGTGCAATGATCAAAGTCTTTGGGTATTGCAGTCGCAAAAAGAAAAATGTCTTTGGGTATTGCCTTCTTGGTATCACTGCCCGTGTAGACTAGAATTCAGTTCAGTATTAGATTGCTGCCTCGGTAATGAAAATAATTGGAGGAATCATTGTGAGTTTGGTCCTCCCCCCACCCCACTACACTTCAACTGAGACGAAATTGCTGTTCCTTTTCCTTTGTTTTCTTTTGTTCCTAAGAATCTATTGTGAGCATTGTACTAATTAGCATTGATATTTTTCTTTTGCCATCTGGCAGTAAATTACATGTTTTGGTGATCCATCTATTAATTCACTGGTCTTTTTTGGGTTCTGCTGTATGGAATTAACCTGTATACCTATTTCCTCCTTGCAGAAGCAGTTTAGGTATACAAAACGGCCACAGATTAGCAGAAACGAAGATGCAAGTTCACAGGGCAGTGCACTAATCGACGATGAAATTGAATTGCAAGAGCAAAAGGAAGTGTTGGATGATCCTGAGCAGTTGGATGATGTGGAGGAGACACCTGCATTAGACAATAAAGCTCGACGGAAACCACTAGCGGACAGAATTCGTGTTCCTGTTGGTTATGACGATTTGTTTGAAGAGGGAGAGATACACGAAGGAGAACCACAAAGTTGAAGCATTTCAAAGTTTATGCCTCCTCATGAGTTGTGAGGCGGAAAGGAATGACACGTAATCTCAAGAGCATGAGTATGTCTAATGAACTATCACTGCAGTGTAGCAGTTTCCCGCCTAAACATCACCCCTGTGATTTTGAAGTGATTGGTGTGGCACATTAGATTTTGTTGCGTTCAGTGAAAACCACAATGTTGGACCTGAATTTAACGGCTATTCAATGTAGCAGAGAATGAAGGAAAAAAATTGTTAGCTGGAACGTTTTTCACGTTCAACATTTTGTTTCATATATGCATCAAGAAAATAAAATCGTTCCTATGAAAACGACTTATAAGTTATAGGATTAAGTCTACTTTTCGCCCCTTAACTATGGTCTCAACTATGGTGTTGGTTTAATTTTAACCTTCAACTAAAAAACCGTCTACTACTAGTACCCAACTATCAAAATCATTCACTTTTATCACATATACGAGTGCAAGACCGTTTTGACCGACGTTGAACGATTTTGACCACGCATCCTCCGTCTCAGTGACATGTGGGGCCCGCGCGTCATCCATTCATCCCTTCCCTACGAGAGGGCACGTCGCACGCGCGCGTACCTGGTATGGCCGCCGCGCGCGTCTCGCCTCCGCCGCCGCATGTCACCACTCCCACTCGGCGGTCCTTCTTTATGACGACCTCGACCACCACCACATACCCTCCTCCTCCGTGCTCCCGCCGTTCCAGCCCCACGTCGTCCACCACAGTACTAGTACGCACGCCGCCGCGTTCACGCCGCCCAAGCTGCACCACCACCCCGTGCCCGCCAAGCAGGGGCAGCGGCAGGGGCAGACCACGCCTCTCGCCGCCGCCGGGCTCCTGAAACCCAAACCGAAGGACGACGCTGCCACGGCCGTGGACCAGCTCGCCGAGGCCGCCAGGCTTGCCGAGGCCGGCGACGTCTTCGGTGCCCGCGAGCGGCTCAACTGCCTGCTCCCGCCGCCCGCCGGGACGACGGCGACGCCACTGCTCCACTCCGCCTTCTACTTCAAGGCGGCTCTGCGCGCTGCAAGGCCTTCTCCGAGGTCTGTCTCGTGCTCCAGTTCGCGCACTTCACCTGCGTCCAGGCCGTGCTCGACGAGCTCGGCGCCGCCGCCTGCATCCACGTACTGGACTTCGACATCGGCGTCGGCGAGCAGTGGGCGTCGCTCATGCAGGAGCTGGCCACCCGCTGGAGCTGCAGCTCGTCCACGAGACCCGCGTCCCGTTCCGGCTGGCATTCTTCAACCTCGACGCCATGGACAACCCCGCGGAGCTCCTCGTCATCATCGCCGCCGGCGACGTGGTCTCCATCCACCTCCCGGCCGGCTCGGTGCACGCCGCCGCGGTGCCATCCGTCCTCCACCTCTTCAGGCGCCTTGGCGCCAAGCTTGTCGTGTCCGTGGACCGCAGCGATGACCGCGGCGATCAAAGCTTGCCCTTCGCCGCGCACCTGTTCCAGGCGTTCCAGTCCTGCGTCTTCCTGCTCGAGTCCCTGGACGCCGTCGGCACGGCCTCCGACGACGTCGCCAAGATCGAGCGCTTCTTGATCCAGCCCAGGATCCAGAGGTGCGTGGCGGAGAGGTACCGCGCCGCCGCGGCGGGCGACAAGACGCCGACGCCGCCGTGGTGGGCAATGCTCGCGTCGGCGGGGTTCGTGCCGGTGCAGGCAAGGAGCTTCGCGGAGGCGCAGGCGGAGTCGCTGCTCAAGAAGGTGCCGGTGCGGGGATTCCGCGTCGAGAAGCGCGCCGGCAACGCACGTCATCCACTCATCCCTGGACTCATTCCCAGGAACCAGCGGAGAGCGAGCACGGCGGACTAAGGCCTGGTGGCGGCAGCCGTGCTGAGCACGATGACGGCGTCCTGCTCGGAGGGAGGGTCGGGGAAGGAAGCCTCTAGTGCGGTCTCTACGGCGGCCTCGGCAGGCTCGCACGCGCCGAGCGCCGCGGCGGCGGAGGCGAGACGTGCGCGGCGGCCATACCCGGTATGCGCGCGTGCGACGTGCCCTCTCGTAGGGAAGGGATGAGTGGATGACGTGCGGGCCCCACATGTCATTGAGATGGAGGTTGCGTGGTCAAAACAGCCTTGCACCCGTCTAGGTGTTAAAAGTAAATGGTTTTGATAGTTGAGGTACTAGTACTACACAGTTTTGTAGTTGAGGGTTAAAATTAGACAAATACAATAGTTGAAGAGCTAATAGTGGACTTAATCCTAAGTTATAACCACTCAGCGCTTCACAGAAAGTCTTAAGATGCGTTTGGATTGGGGGTGCAAATGAGTGACCTTTAGCTGCACCTCAAAACCTCTTTAGTTCAATTATTTGTACTACTTCACAGAAAGTCTTAGGTTATCCCTTTGCACCCCTAGTTTGGATTCCTAGACAGCGCTTGCCTTGCCTATCAGAACAAAACTCACAGCGTTTGGATTCTTTGCCACCTGTCTCATTTCTGTGCAGTCAAGATTTTACCTTGCTTGCTCAGGTTAGTCAATTTGGCTTGCCTAAGCTGGCTATTCTAGCCCAACGAGGCCAAGCAAGGCGACGGTGTAAGAATCCAAGCGAGACAACAGGGTAAGAAATCCAGCAACTGTAGAAGAGCAACTCTAGACAGCAGAAGTGGGTCATGTTATTCTCTCTCTCTCTCTCTCTCTCTCTCTCTTTGAAATTTATGGTCCTGTTTTAAGTTTAGAGCAAAAGGAAAAAGTATAGAACATCCGAATATACAACGTATCACAGAAAATCTTAGTGCAGAAGAGCAACTTTGGACTGCAGAAAGGGCTGTTCGGTAGCACTTAATTGCAACCGGCTGCTGCTGTTTGAACAGTCCTGTGTGAGTAAGATTTCGGCCACAGCGCTGAAAATCTCAACTGAACACTCGCTTTGATTCTAGTTTAGAGCAAAGAAAACCAACAGAAGACGAATCCTAAAAAAAAGTTTATTTAGATTATAATGCTGCAGCTTTAACTCTGTAATTAGCTTTGACAGCTCGCACTTAAGTTCAAAATGAAGAATTTTCGGTGTGCTCAGATTTTCCACCGCTTCAGAATGAACTTTATCAGAACAATATAATAAATATGTACACCTATAGAACTAAAATACTACTTTCATACAGTATTGTTTTACGTTCCTCGGAAGTAGATGGAGATCAGCACTGGATGGAGTACTAATTTCAGGAAACATGCCATTTTTAGTTAACATCTAACGCAAACTTTGAAGCTAATTTCACATGTTTTGTTATGCTTTCCTTCTGGCTAGTTAATTTCTTCAGTGGTACTCCAACATTGATGGGTTTATAGCGCTGACAACGGGATCTCCCGTCCAACAAAAGAACCATAATTTTGGTGGATGTTTCTGTTAAGAATTCTAAAATTACTTTGTCTATAAAGACTGTTCCCCCTTCATAACTTTTCACTTGCTCGGTTATCTTGTTGAAATTCGTCGACTCTGCTGAAGAGTGGAAAGATGATACGCCCTAGGTATCGATTCTGCTGGTAAACCAATATTACAGTGCAAATGTATGCAAAATACGTAGGAGATGTTTACTAGGGTGTTGATCACTGGAGAGGTTTGAGGAGGTGTGCACCACACATTACGATATCGAGATGGTAGTAGCTTTTGTGGCCTGCCTTGGGCAGAGAGTCAGTAACCAACGCATTGCACCGCTTGTCTTCTGATAGAGTGGTTCCAAAGGAAGCAAGCCGACCTCACCTGTTCATGGGGCTCATTAATTAAATGAAAAGTTGGTGCAATGGTGCTTCTACAACATTAGTGCACACTGTGGCTACATTGGTTTTTTAGAACATCAAGAGAACTTTTCGCCTCTCCATGCATATCCGCATACACAGCAAAACCAGGGGAATACGAGATGCAGAAAGCATGTATAACAGAGTCTATTATAACATTAGTGCATGAAGAGTGGAAAGATGTATCGATTCTGCTGAGCAAGCAATGGCTTCGATTGGGTAGCATATCTTGTCCATAATCACGTGGGAAAAACCGCTCTCGTCGGCCATTCCGGTGCACCTCTCCATTGCCGTCTGCCTGTCACCTTGGGCAATCGATCGCATCTATATATAAGAGCTCCGTCGTGCCTTCATCTGGTCTGGCCCTCAGGTCTTTATAAGATCCTTAAAGTCGTTTTTATATGCATCAAGAAAATAAAATCATTCCTTATATAAAAACGACTTATAACCACTCAACGCTTCCCAGAAAGTCTTTAAGGATGCGTTTGGATTCCTACCCAGCGCTTGCCTTGCCTCTCTGAACAAAAATCACAGCGTTTGGATTCTTTGCTACCTGTCTCGTTTCTGTGCAGTCAAGATTTTACCTTGCTTGCTCAGGTTAGCCAATTTGGCAAGCGAGGCCAAGCAAGGCGACGGTGTAAGAATCCAAGCGAGACAACAGGGTAAGAAATCCAGCAAGTGTATTAGAGCAACTGTAGACAGCAGACGTGGGGGTCATGTTCTTTTTAAAATAAAAATTATGGTCCTATTTTAAGTTTAGAGCAAAAGGAAAAACTATAGAACAGCCGAATATACAACGTATATCACAGAAAATCTTAGTGCAGAAGAGCAACTTTGGACTGCAGACAGGACTGTTCGGTAGCTCTGCTTAATTGCATCCGGCTGCTGCTGTCTGAACAGTCCTGTGTGAGCAAGATTTCAGCCACAACGCTGAAAAGCTCAACTGAACACTCTCTCTGATTCTAGTTTAGAGCAAAGAAAACCAACAGAAGACGATTCCACAAAAAAAGAGAGTTTATTTAGAGTATAATAGCTGTAGCTTTTAACTCTGTAATTAGCTTTGACGGCTCGCACTTAAGTTCAACATGAAGAGTTTTCGGTGTGGTCAAATTTTCCACTGCTTCAGAATGAACTTTATTAGAACAATGTAATAAATGTGTACACCTACAAAACTAACATACTACTTTCATACAGTATTGTTTTACGTTTCTCAGAAGTAGATGGAGATCAGCACCGGATGGAGTACTAATTTCAGGAAACATGTCATTTTTAGTTAACATCTAACGCAAATTTTGAAGCTAGATGCAATTTCACATGTTTTGTTTATGCTTCCTTCTGGCTAGTTAATTTCTTCAGTGGTACTCCAACATTGATGGGGTTATAGCGCTGACAACGGGATCTCCCATCCAACAAAGTAACCATAGTTTTGGTGGATGTTTCCATTAAGAATTCTAAAATTAAGAATGTTCCCCCTTGATAACTTTTTACTTGCACAGTTATGTTGTTGAAGTCCATCAACTCTGCTGAAGAGTAATGATACACCCTAGGGGTCCCTAGCTGATCAAGCAATGGCTTAATTAGACTGGGTAGTACGTATATCTTGGCTGTTGTTGTAAATAAATAATCATGCGGGAAGAACCGCCCTCGTGCAGTCAACCCCATCGGCCATTCCGGTGCACCACTCCATTGCCGTCTGCCTGTCACTGTGTCACCTTGGGCAATCGGTCGCCCAGATCAGCTCGCTCCGGCAGTCGTCGCTGCGGTACCTCGGGTAAGCTAGGGCAAACACCAGGACGGTTGCTTCGGCTCTTGTTGATCGAACTTGGGTAGCCGATCGACATCAGTGGAGCCATCACAGTACAGGGTATTCTTGGAGTACCTCACCCTGTGGGATCGATCGCTTGATCGAGGTCAGGATTCAGTCGCGTAAATCCTCATCTCTTTTTTGATTGCTTTTATGCCAAATTTCTGTGGCGTTCTATACATGTATTTTTTGGGGTTTCACCTCCCACGAGTATAGATGATTTGTTTGTTCATTGGTCAAAATTGGGGAATAAAAAGTATAATACATTGTTATTAATAGCAACTTCAGCACTATTGTGGGCAATCTGGCTAACAAGGAATGAGATAGTTTTTGACAAATGCAAACCCAAATATTTTTTGCAGGTACTGTTCCGAGGAACACACTGGCTACGTCAATGGGCCAATTTGCAGCGGCATGAAGATCTAAAAGATCAATTGATCTATGTGGCCCAATACCTAGAGATGTCGGCTTTCGAGTTCTTTGGTTCCAATGGTTGGCTATTACAAAGACGTATTGGTTTTGTTTAGTCAAGAACTTTTTACTTTCGCTGTTAGTCGTGTGCGTGGTTGTAGTTTGAATGCAATCAAGCTTTGTGCCTGTGTTTTGAAGTTTGTAATAATTGGCCTGATTCTATCCTTGGATAGATGAAGCCGGATATTTTATCCTTTATTTAAAAAAAATCTTTGTAAATGGGTAGAGCCCATCATGGAGGCTCGAACCCAATGGAACAAACAAACAATTTGGCCCGGTCGGTCTGGTACCGAGTGGAGGCCCTGGAACGGGAGAGGGGCCGCACGTTCTCGTGTGATCGTGGCCCATCTACTCGAAACCATCAGAGATAACCTCTACATAGACACAGACCTCGCTGCGGTTTCCGAAAGGCAATACATGGCGTAGACTTCTGACTCCGGTAGCCGCGTCGGCCGTCATCACCTGATCAGGCCGCTCGTCGGGTTGTGCCGGCCGCCGCCCGTTTCCATCTAGGAAGATGCATGCCCATATCCTCCGGGGAGGCGGCCGCACAATCCGCGTACGCCATGACAGCGGCACGTCGTCAGACGACGACGATGACCGGCGCTAGCTAGGGTTGCGTTGGGTCTTTGGAGACTTGTGGGAGCAGAAGACGACGCAGGCACACACGACCTGCCGCGTCACACCGACACGGAAACCCGCCGAGTCAGCGGCATATACGACGTACCCGCACGTTATAGTACGTATCTGCCCGTGGTTTCCGGGGACGGAAGCTTCTCTTCTCGACCCATCCATCGTTTCCGCTGGTTGCATGCAAGGTGCCAGTGCCAAGCGCGCGCGCGGCTGTCTGACTTGCGCGCGCCACGGGCGGCACGGCAGGCAGCTCGCGTGAAACAGACTACAGCCCGGGCGGCCAGAGCACACTGCTTGTAGATGCAATGTGAAGGCAAGCGTAAAGCAGATGGATTATTATGCCTGCGAGAGCTTGAGTATATAAGAAGAATTTCGCCGCGGAAAGAAAGGAAAAGGTAAGGAAAGAGGTGAAAAAGAAAAGAAGCGGCGTGTGCCATGGCCCATGCGTGTGTGCGCTGCACTGCAGTAGCAGGCAATTGCGTGTGCAAGCGGTGTGACATGAATGTGCTGTGCCTGTGCCTCCTCTCCTCCTCTGCATGCAACGCTAGCCACCACCTCTTTGAAAGGAGAGGAAAGAGAGGTTTGGTGGACGGTGATGTGGGAGCCAGCGGGGCACGGGACGTTTCTCGCTGCGACGCGCCCCAACCCAAACCCGGCATTACTTTGCCCACCTGCCACGGCCTGTCACGCCTCCTATTTCCGGCAAGCACCGCGCCGCGCGCCGGCCCAAGCCCAACTGGCACGCACCCACCCACCACACCTTGTTTGTAACTCGGCGTCGTCACTTCGATGTGGCGCCGCGCGCGGCCCCGGTCTTGCTTGTCTGGTCAACTCCGCTCGACTTGCGCCTTGTCGTCTCGTGACGCTGACACGTCCTCTCCTCTGTCTCCCTGCCAAGCGGGCCCCGGAGAAGAAACAAGAGCGAAGAAAAGCGCGGCGAAACCCAAACCTCGCCTCGCTAGCGGACGGACTTGCGGATGTGGCCCCCGGCCGTGCGCCAGCGCCTGCACGGAAGATCCGACGTCCGTTCCTCCGCATCCCATCCCACGTCTCGCGGATCCGACGGCAGAGGGAGCGCCGCGCAGCCACGTCGCGGCCGTGGCCTATATAAACCCCCCAGACCGTAGCCGTGTGAGCAGTAGCACCGACCCGGCCGCGATCCCCCAACCAACCACCCGCTTGTCTCTCTCCGTCCGGTCATTCCAGCGCGGGGAGGCATGGAGGGAGAGGAGGAGGGGGAGGTCCAGGAGGCCAGTGGCGCGGCGCGGAAGCGGAAGAGGGTCAGCGGCGGCGAGGAGGAGGCGGATGGCGGCGGGGGCGTGTACGGCAAGGACGAGCTGCTGGGCGAGGACGAGCGGTACGAGGGCATCGCGGAGGAGGCCGTGGCGGAGGTGATGCGGTGGCTGGAGGCGGAGATCGCGGACAACGCCGCCTTCGCCGCCCCGTTGCCGCCGGAGGAACCGGGGTTCGTGACCATCAACGGCGGCAACGAGGAGAGCTGCGGGCCGTCCTTCTCCGCGGCGGCGTCCACGGTCATGGCCTCCGTCGACACCCGCGCCGGCGCGCCGCCCCCGCCGCCCGTGCCGTGGCCGTGGCCGGAGCCGGAGCCGGTCCTCCCTGCACCTGGCATCGACGTGGAGACAGGCGGCGCCGGCGAGGCGGCCGACGAGGAAGAGTGGCTGGCGCGGCTGCTCACCTGCGGGGCCCTGCTGGAGGGAGTCCTGTAGCAGCAGCAGGAGTAGATGGCTAGCCTAGTGACAGTAGTAGTCGTCGTAGCGCAGCAGAGCACTGCAGCTGCAGCGAAGCAGGTGAGGTGGGCTTGGCATTGGGTCGCTGTCGCTGCCTGGGCCTGGCTTTTCTAGCCTTTTTTGGACGCTTGTACAGTGGGATGGGAACCCGCCGCGTCGCGTGGGGTGGTTCGTTTTGGCGCGGCTCGCACCGTCGCTTTCAGTCCTCTGCTCTGCTCTGCTCTGCTCTGCATGCCGCTTTCCGCCGTATGGATCGGTGTGGTGTTGCCGTGTTGGCTGGTGACCTGGTGTTTGGTGATGATCTCGTCTCGTCCGCTCCTGCTTCGCAAAATGGAATGCAGAGATTAGTCGTAGTGGTCACTATGGTCGTACTGACGAAATGGATGGCAATGGAAAATGCTCTCAAGTTCAATGTCTGATCGGTCGGTCGGTTCCCTGTTGTTTTCATGCATGATGCATCCCATGGCAGCTGTGCGAACGAGTAGTCGGATTCGAATCTTTTTCATTCGCATGCGAAAACGTACTGATGAAAAGAAAACGAAACGAAACGAAAAGGCTCGCTGTGTGATCAGTTCCGATCCGGGGACGTTCGAGTTCGAGAGGCGTCCAGCCGCTCGCCTGGAACCAGCGTTGGTACTTGGTAGTAGTAGGAGGAGGACAGCACACACAGCACAGGAGGAGGCACAGCCACCCGTGAGCGTGGCAGTGGCGCCGTGCCGCTGCTGATGCCGAACCGGCGTCCCGGCCGTGTGGTGTGGTTCCCCCGGTTCACTGCACGACGGGTCCGGTCACAATCGACGGACCGCGTGCCAACCGGACGCCCCTACGGACCACGGTCTGGTCCAACGATTCGATGTAGGGCTAGGCTACCCCCCGATCGCAGCAGGTACCGTGCGTGGGCAGTGGCACGCGTTTTGACGGGGACCAGCGGATCCATGGGGGTCCAGTCCACGACTCGACGTGCCCAGCAGTACTGTACGGCCCGCCGTCTCCATCCATCCATCCATCCACAGATCCACTCCACCAATCTTCTTCTTCCCCTGAGCCACCGCTGCCGAGTGATCTCTGGGCCAGGCCCAACCCGTACGCGCCGTGTGCCATGCAGTAGGAGTAGTACGAGTACGACGGGTAGAGAATGGTTTCAAAATTCCAAATAGAGCAATTTGTTGTAGCACTCAGGTTCTTGGTTGGTTCACTCGCTTGTAAGCAGAGTTTGAGAGCGGATGACAATAATACAAATACTTAATACTTAACGAAGGCCCCTCAGATATTCTAGAAAGAGTATAAAAATATATTTCATGATATATTTAATGATACTAGTTTGTGTTATAATCCTCGATCAGTGTGCACTACTCCATTCAATGAAGGATAATACTCCCTTCGTTCCAGAAAAATAGATTTCTAAAGTTGCATTAAGTCAAATTTTTTAAACTTTAACTAAATTTCTAGAAAAAATCATTAAAAGTTATGGAATCAAACTTGTATCATTAGATTTATCATAGATCATATTTTTACATGGTGCTCATTTTAAGTTATAGATGTTGTTACATTTTTTTATAAAGTTAGTTAAAGTTAAAAAAAAATTGAATAGCACGGATTGTAGAAATTGATTCTTTTAGGGGTTAGAGAGAGAATGGTATTTTATCTTTCATACTAATTAATCCATCCTAAACTTGCTAGGAATCTACTGTATTTATTTAGGGACTGAGGAAGTCATAAAATTGTATTTACGTATTGATTGGGCTTCTCCAAAAATGGTATAGTTAGGAAAAACATATTTTTGGTGACTTCATCTTATAAGGAAAAAAAACTTCGGATTCACTATTTTTAATTATGTTTTTGGCTTCAGAAATCATTCATGTGTGCACTTTGGCAAAGCTGTTGAATAACCTGCACCATGAGAGCTCTCTTTCAGTTGTGTTGTGCAATTCTACTTCCTTTCTTCTAATAAAAAAGTGTCGCAATGTATATGGTCGTGAAAAAGAATAAGATGCCGAAGAAGACCCAACAAAAATCCTACCAATGAAAATCTTATTCCTTGTATATATATACGTTACATCAAAGCGTTGATAGTTTAATCAAACTTATGTTTTGTCAAAGCATTGATTGCTTAACTGAACTAAAACTAGTATGCGGTATTTTATCAGATGAAACGAGGTCGCCGAGAGAAGTCGCCTAATTAAGAATTCACTCCCGTCAGGTCGCCGAGAGAAGTCTTGGTTCCTTCTGCTCAGTCTGGTGAACGAACAGACAAAAAGAGCTAGCATTCCGATCCAAAGAAACAAGGGAGCCTTTTCTGCGGAGAGCTCAGAATCTTCGTAAACTAGACAACAAATCCCAGTTAGGCTAAGCAGTTCTCGGCTCGTCGCCTCGTTGTTGGTTGCAGCTAGCGTCCGGCACCCGCTGCCCGGCGGGCAGCTACGCAGCAGGCTCCCTCCATTGCTGGGTCGTCTACACTCTTCTGTCTTCTTCGGTCCTTCCCATTTTCGCCCTCGTCGCCGGCATCCAATCTATCCACCTACGGTAATCTACTAGCTGCCGCCCCTTACAAACTATTGCCTTTAATTTTAATTTTAGGGGGGAGAAAAAGGATTTTTGCAGCGTTTGTCTACCCGGAAGCGATCTCATCCATCCAAGCCTTACAGATTCGGTTTCCACATTGTTGGAACAGAATAAACTAGTATGGTTCAGATTCTTCAAGAGTTATTCGCAAGAAGAGAAGATTCTTCAAGAATTACATTATTGGTTACCGTTAGCATCGCTGAAGGAATGCACCTCCGTATCTAGGGGAAAAACTCGGAAATTTCCATATGAATATCACGGGGGAAATGGAGTCCACATTTTCTTGGCTTGCTCCTGTAGGTTTAATCGAGACAAACAAATCCCATGCCGGCATTGTCGTCCTACAGGAACGAATGGACAAGAATGAGACCGTACAGAGGACTGGGATGGAGTCAAGTCAACCCCCCACCCTCCCAACAAATGATCATCAAGGCATTAATTAACAAATGTAGTTCACCATGCACTTATGCATCTATTCTGAAATCCCTATCTTTTCCAATCTCTTCTTTTATCCATCCAAACAATGATCCTCACGAAATTGATGTGAATTCTACTCCTATGTTTTTTTTGTGAATTCTCTGTTCCTATGTTTTAGCCGCCACTGTGCACAAAAACAATAAATCTCAAGTGAACTTTGCACAAGTAAAAATTGGAGCAAAATCACATTTAATATATTTTGATTCTGTTAGTGAACTCTTCCCGGGCCCAGCGGTAAAACTAAGGTTATTTGGTTTAGCATTGGTAACCACTCCGGTGCTAGTGAAGTGAATTATGGTATCTGGCTTTGTATTGGAGTTTGAATAACACATACGGTACTTATTATTTACTTGGACCCATTTTTACAGTTAGTCTACTTCCATTTGCTTGCTTTGTACTAAAATTCTCCATGTTTGCATTCCATTTTCAGCCAAGGAACAAGAACAATGGGTGGAGGCGGAGCTCTAATAGACAAGTGGAAGAAATGGGAGATCCAAGTACTGGTGCTCCTTAGCTTCACACTGCAACTCATCCTGCTGGGCTTCGCGCGGATCCGCCGCCGCAAAGGCTCCGCTCCGCTGAGGATCCTCCTCTGGTTGGCGTACCTCATGGCTGACTCCACAGCTATCTACACTCTTGGCCACCTCTCCCTCCGCGCCAGATCAAGCAGCGAGAACGACAAGCCGCAGCTCGTCGCGTTCTGGGAGCCCTTGCTGCTCCTGCACCTCGGTGGCCCGGACACCATCACAGCCTACGCCTTCGAGGACAACGAGCTCTGGCTGCGCCATCTGCTGAACCTTGCGGTGCAGGTCATGGGGGCAACCTACGTCCTGTACCAGTCTGTTGCTATTGCTAGCCAGAGGACCTTGGTCATCCCCTCCCTGCTGATGTTCGTTACTGGCCTTCTCAAGTATGGGGAGAGGACATGGGCGCTGAAACGTGGTAACATAGACAGCATCAGAGGCACTCTTGATCTGCAGGACGACAGCAACCGTCGCCAGCCGTATGATGGACGACGGGCTGCTGGAACAATGACAGAATTGGATTCGGAGGAGATTCTGCTGGGTGCTCAATACATGTTCAATGCCTGCAAGAGCCTCTTCACCGACGATCTGATCACGTCGGGAGCAGAGCTCGAAGGTATCAACAAGGGCATACAGCTCAATGGCAGCAAGTACATGTACGAGCTGATTGAGATGCAGCTGTCCTTGATGTACGACATCCTGTACACCAAGGCAGCGGTCATCTACACATGGTATGGCATCTGCATCCGTCTGATCTCACCGGCAACCACTTTGGCCTCGTTCTTGCTGTTCCGACGACTGAACAGCAGGAGCAGCAACAGCAGCCATGGTGGTTACAGTTACGACAGAGTCGATGTCATCGTCACTTACATTCTCCTGGTCGGAGCCTTTGTCCTGGAAATCACGTCGTTGGTCAGGGTGCTAGGGTCTTCCTGGGCATGCGCTTTCTTGCATGCTCGGAGATGGGACCGGATCCATGGCGCCGTCCGACGCCTTCGCCGGCTTGTCAGGGCAGCGAGGAGCCGAAGGTGGCTCGAGTCGGTTGGGCAGTACAACCTGCTGGATTTCTGCACTCGTGACAGGACCGAGCTAAGGAGCAGGATCACCAAGAAAATAGGGCTGGAGAAGTGGTGGTACAAGCTCCATTACTCGAGCACCGTCACCATTTCAGACAGCTTCAGGGACCTCCTGCTGGAAGAGATACCGAGGAGGCAGCTAGGTGACATGGGGGACGGGAGAGGCCGGTGGACGCTTCAGCAAATCAGTTACCCGCCGGGGGGAACCGGCAGCCGCAGATTGTACGATGAGATCAGCTGGAGCGTTAACGACACCGACTTCGACCAGAGCATCCTCATCTGGCATGTCGCCACCGACATCTACCTCTGCCGCCGCCAGCCAGAGCCGGCCGCGGACGCGGAGGAGGATCGCCATCGCCTAGCCAAGGCTGTCAAGGAGCTCTCCGACTACATGCTCTTCCTCTTCGTCGTCCAGCCCCACATGCTTCCGGGCCCGGTTCGGAACAGCCGGTATGACAACAACTGTGACGGTTTGGTCACGCTCTGGCAACAACACTCAGCTGACAACGAAGACAGCATGGACCCGACGCTGACACCAAGGGAAAACCTAGCTAGATTGCTTTACCGCGAGTACAGAGACAGATCGGACGACGACTCCGACAACGACGACGATCGTGGTAGTCCGGCAGCAGCATCCTTTCCCGCCGTTCAGATGATGATGGAAGAGGAAGATAAGAACCCGTACGGTCTCGCTTACATCGACGCGGCAGGGCTCACTGGGTTGCTCCTTAGCGAGCGCTCAGGTATACCTGACGTGCTGGAAATGATCGCCGGAGTGTGGATCGAGATGCTGTGCTACGCCGCACGCCACTGCACCGAGGTTTCCCACGCCAAGCAGCTGAGCAGCGGTGGCGAACTGGTGACTGCATTGGGGATGCTGGTGGAATACACGGGCAGGAATGACCTGCATCCTCATGGTCGTCATGGATCAGAGGATGGTCGTCCACTGTCAGTTACATCTATGGAGAATGGAGAATCTAGCGGAGCTGCGGCGGCTGAGGTATCTGTCGATCTTGATAGTATCAGTGAAGGGGCGGCAAATGTGATCGCTGAGGGATATTTTTAGATAATGGAAGAGACTTCCCGCTTCTGCGTCACCGTACACAGCGTTTATAACATTACAAAGGTTTAGCAATTTTTTTGCTAATGAGTCAGGGAAACATAGAAATGCAAAAATTATGCATGACAGAGTCTATTATTAAATTTCCATTCATGAGAGGCAAATAACTCCAGCGCTGCGGTGTCCAATTTTCTGCTCGCTAACTGGAGAGACTCCTTTGTTTCGTCATCACGCTGGAGCAGTGTCCAAAACCGCAGCCAGTATGTTCCCCTGAAAATAGTCTGCATAAAAGACGTATATTTGCAATTTTGAAAGATTAGATCATTGCGACATCTATAAATTGCCCAACATAAAGCAGCTACCCCAACCAAAATATATTTCTTCTCTTTTAAATTAAAATTTGATAGCCAACTCCCTAACATGTGGGATACAAAGCTGGAGGGGTTAACCCAGTAGCTATATAGACAGTCCTCCATATTGTCTTGGCATGGTGACAATCAAAGAAAAGATGTTTGATGGTTTCATTACAATTACAAAAACAACACTTTTGACTGTCTTTCCAATTCCGCCTAACAAAATTATCCTTTGTTAAAATTACCCCCTTCTGGAGATACCAAAGAAAAATCTTGATTTTTAGAGGAATTTTTAACTTTCAAATCAATTTATGAGAGAAGGGTGTATTATGATTTATCATGTGAAGATACATAGAGTGAACCGTAAATTGTCCTTTTTTATGCAACTTCCAAATAAACAAATCGCTCTCATCATTTAAATTGATATGAGTGATCTTGGCTACTAGCTCTTCTCATTCATCAAGTTTATACCCTACTAAAGCTCTCCGAAAAGAAATGTTTAGAGATGTTGATCTCATAATATTGGCCACTGTATCATGCGAACGATTTGTAATATTATACAAGGTTGGATAAAGGTCTTTGAATGGGCGGTTACCTACCCATGTATCTTCCCAAAATCTTGTTTGTGATCCATCATTAATTTTAAATGAACCACATGTCAAAACTTGATTTTTTATTTTCATCAGACCCTTCCAAAAATGAGAGTCATTGGTTTTGACTTGGACTTGTGAAAGAGATTTTGAGCTTAGATACTTATTTCTAAGCAAGGTTTGCCAAGTTCCTTCATCATTAAACAAATTTATAATCCACTTGCTTAATAGAAATTTATTTTGGACTTCGAGATCAATGATCCCAAGTCCTCCTTGATCCTTAGGACGACATAAGATGTCCCATTTTGCAAGACGATACTTTTTTTTTATCTTTGTCGTCTTGCCAAAAAAAATCTAGATCTGTAATAATCTAGTTTCTGAAGAACACCTTTAGGTATTTCAAAAAAGGACATCATGAACATAGGTAGGCTACTAAGCACCGAATTTAGAAGGACTAATCTTCCTCCATAAGATAAATGTTTTGCTTTCCAACAACTCAGTTTTTTTTCAAACCTCTCTTCGATGCACCTCCAGTCTACATTATGGAGTTTTTTATGATGCATTGGTATACCCAAATATCTGAAGGGATATTCACCTGCATCACATCCAAAGAGCTCTATGTATTGGTCTTCAAAATATTTTGCTTCTCCATAACAAAATATTTCTCTCTTATGAAAGTTGATTTTGAGACTAGATAATTGTTCAAAAACACATAATAAAAGTTTCATATTTTTTGCTTGTTCCAGGTCATGGTCCATGAATATAATGGTGTCGTCTGCTTATTGTAGAATCGACAAGCCATCATCCACAAGGTGTGGAATGACCCCTCTTATTTGTCCATCATCCTTTGCTCTTTTAATTAAGAGCACAAGCATATCTGCTATGATGTTGAACAAAATAGGTGACATTGGATCACCCTGACGTAGACCTTTTTTTGTTTGGAAGTAGTGTCCAATGTCATCATTGACTTTGACACCAACACTACCCCTGTGACGAATCTCTCAATCCAATTGCACCATTTTGGTGAGAAGCCTTTCATTCTCAAGGTTTGTTGTAGGAAGGACCACTTAACTTGATCATAGGCCTTTTCAAAGTCAATTTTGAAAATCACCCCGTTAAGCTTTTTAGTGTGTAATTCATGTATGGTCTCATGTAATATGACCACACCCTCCATTATGTTTCTACCTGGAAGAAAGGCCGTTTGTGATGGGCTCACCACGGTTTGTGCTACTTTGTTGATTCTGTTTGTGCCAACTTTTGTAAAATTTTTAAAGCTAACATTAAGTAGACAAATTGATCTATATTGTTGGATTTGTTTTGCATCCTTAGTTTGTGCTACTTTGTTGATTCTGTTTTGCACATTCTTCATAAAAATCATTGAAGAGCGCCATTAAATCCTCCTTTATCACTTCCCAAAATACTTGATAGAATTCTGCAGGGAAGCCATCAGGGCCTGGAGCTTTATTGTGTTCCATTTGGAACATAGCCTCTTTTACCTCTGTTTCAGTAAATGCTGATGTAAGCATATCATTTTCAACACTAGTGACTTGTGGTATATCATTTATCTGACTTTCCACAAGGGAGAAGTTGTTGTCATGTGGTTGACCGAAAAGACCTCTGTAATAAAAGGTTATGTAATTCTTCAATTCGGTGTCGCCAACAATTATACCATCTTCTTGCTCTAATTTGAAGATGTGTTGTTTGCGGTGTTTGCCATTGGCCACCAAATGAAAGAAATGGGTATTATCATCACCTTCAAGAAGGTTTTTAACCTTCGCCCTTTCATACCACTTCATCTCTTCTTCTCGTAATAAGAGGGCCAATCTTTCCTTGAGATAGTGTTTCATATTTATCTCATTATCAGAAAGAGTATTGTTTTCCGCCTTTTTATCAATGGTGTCCAACAATGAGATGAGTTTTTTCTTCTCCTTTTTATATGTACATGATGTATGTTTGGCCCATCCTCTCAAATATTGGCGAAGATGTTTAATTTTATTTTGCCATCTTTCCATAGCAGTATCTCCTCGATGTTCTAATTGCCATAAATTGGCCACCATGTCAAAGAACCCATCCCGAATCAACCATCCCCTTTCAAATCTAAAGGTTGGTGGATTATCGTTATGAGTTGAAGATCCAGTATTCAAGATAAGAGGCGTGTGATCAGATTGGTTTCGATCTCTTGGCTCTACTGTAGACAAAGGAAATTTATTTTCCCATTCAGTGCTGACAAGCACTCTATCTAATTTCTCATATGTAGGATCGTCTCCAGGTTCGGCCCATGTATATTGTCGCCCTGACATGATGATTTCCTTAAGGTCAAAAGACTCAATGATTGCATTGAAAATATTTGGCCATTTGGTATCAAAATATCCTCTACTCTTATCATTTGGGTGCCTCATAATGTTGAAATCACCCCCTATGACATATGGGAGTGTTTCTCGAGAGCAAGTATGAGCCAATTCTATAAGGAAGGCTTCTTTATTTTGTTGTTGTGCTGGCCCATAAACTATATACAATGCAAATTTGAATCCATCAAATTTATTACGAAGGCAAAACTTGATATAGAAGTCACCCTCGTCTTTGGATCCAATATCATAGACGCTCAAGTCGACACCTAATAACATTCCACCTGAGCGTCCATGTGGGGCCATGCTATGCCAAATGAAGTCACGCCCACTACAAAAGTTTTTAAGGGTCACATCGGAAAAATCCTCACGACCCGTTTCTGAGAGTGCAATGAAATTGATTTGTTCCTCTCTCACCATCTCCGCCAAGTATTTGTGCTTAGCCAAGTCAGCAAGACCTCTGCTATTCCAAAATATTCCTTTCATTGGAGACACGGTTTGGATGGAGTTTTTGTTTTTATTGGAGGTCTACCAATTTTATTCTTTTTTGCAGATATAGAATTTTTCTTACGAGGGACAGGATTAAGATCACTTAATATGTGATCAAAATCTATGCACTGCATATCCTCATTTGAATTACCACAGACGTGGTCGTGGATTGTGTCAAGTCTTTCCTCCTCGTTATCATCGATATGGTTAATCATTTTATTTTTGTTCTCTAATTTCTTCTTACCCGAGACTACTAGTCTGTCTATTTCTATGTTTTTAATTGAGACAATAGAGTTGTTAATTAAATTATCATCTCTACCCATAGAAACACCTAGATTGCTCAAATTTGAAGAAATGCGAGAATTTGTGAAAGAGAGGAATGAAGTTGAGGTACCTGTTGATTCCAGGTTGCGTGCTGCCACCCTGCGCTCCACCTTCTTGAGCGTGTGTTCATCACTCAACGCAGAACTCCTTTGACTGCGCCTAAGAGGTGCCATATTCTTGCTGTCAGGCGGCAACACCTTTTCCTCAATACTGTTCTCCTTGCCTCCCCCTTTGAATATTGGACTGTGGCCAACCTGAACTGAAGCTTCAGGGCCAAACAACACTGAAACTGCATGATCGAGTAACGCTGAATCACTAGTGTCTGACATCATTTCCTGCAAAACATTTGGCTGCCTTTCATTTTCCTGCAGCACAGCCTGCCCATCGTGCACCTCTTCACTCAGACTGTTAGGAGCATATTTGTCCAATAAGACAGGGCCAAACACCATGTTTGCTACCTGCACTGGTTTTGTAAGCAAATCAGCATCAAAAGCCTTATGTGCGTGTGAAGTCTCCCCATTCTCAGAAATATTTAGAACCAAATCCATATCCGAGAAATTGGGTTGGAAGTCTTGATCAGTCGGGACGTCAAGATCATTTTCAGCCATCACTTTTTCAGCAATTTCATTAAGAAGCATGTCAACAGCCGAACCAATTGCTGTCTCTACTATTTGCATCTCACGAACTGTTGGTGCCCCATCTTCTTGTACCTCCTTTGATTGAGTGTTTTCTTTTATATTAGAAACCATCCCAATCAAGCCTTGCTCAGAAGCCAGTGACGTGTTGGGAGAGATGCAAATCTCGTTTGGGTCTTCAAAATGATCAAGTTCGGAAACAATACTGTTGGTATTCTCCTCCAAATTCCCATTGACCGCCAAGTTGAAAACATTCTCAACAGCCTGTTCTAATGCAGTTGGAGCCATATCTGTTGGAGCTTGATCATTTTGTGTTGAACTTCTCTGTTTAGATGCCGAAGTTGATGAATCAGAGGACGCGACCCTATTTTTATTTTTCTCTACGTCTTCCATCTCTTGGTCTGTTTCTTTATTTGGATCCCCCTTGTCTGAGCCATCAGCTCCATCGAAACCATCTGGTTCCCCACTGTTATCAGTGACAACATGATCAATTTTGAAGAAAATTTCATAGAGGCAGTCATCTACCACAATGTCTGCATCATCAGGGATGCAATTTGCATCAAGGACTGCCACCATTAGCCGGACCACTCCTGTCTTTCTCATCGTTCTCATGTCTACTTTCTGGGTAGCACCAAGTATGGATCCTACTGCCCAAAGAGGAAGAAATGATCTGATCTAGTATGGCACACCATATACATGCACCCAAACCTTCTCTAGCTTTTGCTTTGGTATAACCTCATTATTCCACTCTTCAAAAAGCATCACTCCCTCATTGTTGTCAGTTCTGAGGCGCCTCATACTAATCATTCTCTGGAGCTCCACTTAAAGATGGCAACGGTTCGGGTTCAGGGCGGATATCCACGGGTTTCGGGTTTGCGGTTTTCGGTTTTGGTTCTTGGTTTTCGCCCACAGATTTGCGGGTTCGGATACCCGAAATATTGCAGTTTTGGTGCGGGTTCTGAAATCGGCCCATGGTTAATCCATTGGAGCCCCGAAACATTAGGCCCACTAGAAGCCCACCTAGCAACCCTAGTATATAAACTAAAAACCTAGCAACCCTCATCCACTAGCAGCCGGTGCCGATCAGCCGCCAGCCGCAGTCGGCAGTCCCGCACGCGGACGCGCCCGCCCCGACACCCGCAGTCCCGCACGCTGCGGCGCTGCGGCGCGCGCAGCCTCCCAGGCTCCCAGCCAGCAGGCCGCCCCGACACCCCGTGCCGTCGTCCGGCAGCCGGCGCACCATGCACAGTCGAACAATGGCTCTCCCCAGTGTAACACCCCAGGTGTTTAAGAGTTTAATTAAAACATGAGCATGTCATCATATGCACTAAGCATCATTCAATTGATTGAGAATCTTGATATGCATTGAACTAAAATAAGTTTACTTGATTATGTTTGGCTCAGCTATGTGAATGCTTGTCATGTTTTCAAATTCAAATTTTCAAATTCTATTCCAAACCCTAGTTTCCAAAAGGGGATGGATTAAACCCTAAACATGATTTTCAAAATCTAAAAATAATTTGCATATGGTTGTTAAAGCAAACTTGTAGAGCTCTGTTTCAATTGCAAAAGTGGTGTTTTGAGTTTTTCAAGTTTTATTCAAAATCATTGAGTAATTGAAAAGGGGGTAAATCTTTTAAAAAGGGTTTCAAAATTTCAAAAATGCATTTTTCATTCTAGGCCGAATTTAAAAAAGTGTATGTTGTCAAAGTTGTAGATCATAAAATTTTGAGCAACTTTGGTATTCGAAGTTTTTCATGAAAACCCTTGTAAGCTTGTGCATTTTGCAAAATCAGTCGCAGGGTAGTTTGGACATTTCGTCGAGCACCTGCATGTCGAACTCGTCCATGGCAGTGACACCTGGTCGGCCACCTGCAGACATCGCCGCGCGCCTCCTGGCCTCAACGGGCGTCGCATCAAGTGTGTGGCAACACCACGGCCCCGTTGCCGTCTTCAAAACGGGACGTCGTCCACTCCTGCTCTCTCTTTCCACGCTCACGCTCTGCTCTGCTCACGCCGCCGCGAGCACACTCCGCGTCGTCAAGCTCGCGCGAGCTTTCTAGCCACTGCCAAGCTTCCTATCCACCGTAATGGCTTTCTCTTTGACCTAGTACACCTCCCGCACTAGTTGGTTGAAGCTGCGAACGCGTGAATCGCTCGGCGCGACGTCTTCTTCCTCGACTCCAGCGAGAGCGCCGCCGCTTTGGTTCGCAGTCGCACCGGCTACACAGGAGCCACATTGTTATTCTGGTTCTTGTTTCATCTTCCTTGTTCTTCACTGATTCTGTTGCTATCCTCCGTTTTGCAAATGGTGGACCGTAGCTCCGGGAACATCGACGTTGCCGCTCGGCTCACGTTTCCGCTGGCATGGTCTCCGTCGCCAGCTTCATCTCCTTCATCTCCGGCCGAGTTAGCGAGCGCTTCGTGTTCGGGGTAAGCTCCTGATGCTCGTAGAGTAGCTGGTAGTAGCTGATTGCAAACCGTAGCCGTGGTTCGTGTTCGCTCCGGCGTGTCAGCGCCGCCGCGTCGGTGCTCACCGTCGTGAGAGCTCGTTAGTTGGTATTTTTCAAGTCTGAGTCTTGCGCTAGCTTCGTCTAGCCGGCGCGAGTCTAGCTAGGATGTTGGTTGTTCGAGCGCGTGCGCGTTTTGGTCGGCGCACGTCACGCAGATCTCCGCTGTCCGCCATGGCCGTCGGCGATGTCGTTGCGCTTAGCTTTCGGTTCGTTTTTCTTACGCTTCGTGTTGTTTGGGGGCCGCTGAGTCTGTTGGTGTGCTTGGTTGTTCCAGCGCAGGCCTGTACTCACCGGCGCATGTGCAACCGCGCGCGGGGTGCCACCATTGCCGCCGGTGAGGTCGGCGCTGTAGGTTGTAGTCTCGTTTTCTGGGTGCGTTATGTTCGCGTTTGCTTCCTGAGTCTGTTGCGAAGCTTAGTTGAGCCGGTCATGGCCTGTACTCGCTGGCGCACGAGCGACCGAGCTCGGGCCGCCGCGGATGTCGTCGGCGAGGGCTTTTCGAGGGATAGAGATGACCCTATCGTACCTCGTTGGGTTCGGGGCGAAGCATAGAGTTCAACGCACAGGTCGGTTGGACGTTTGGTTCACCGTCGGTGACGCGCCGCCGTGTTTTATGATCGCCGGCGCCACTGCTTTGCTTTGGGGTCACTGACGCGCGGGACCCAGGCGTCAGTGAGAGCAGCGAAAGGTTTTTCTATTTTCCTGTTTTGCATAGTAATGTTTTTTGTTATTTTTGTATGTTTATTTCTGTGCATGTATAAATTCTGCAAAAATTTATGTACGCTCTTTGTGATGTATAGTATTTAATAAAAATATAACATGTGCATGTTCAGTACTTTGTTAACCCTGTAAAAATGCTCAAAGTAATTAAAAAAATGACTTTTCCAAGATTTTTTATGCTCTGTATGTTGCTCCAAAAATTATGAAAATTTTTATGTAACTTTTATACATTTATACCTTGCCGTAAAAAAAATTTGGGAATTTTTTAATGAACCGTTAAACATGGATATTTGTTTAATTAAAAATAAAATGATTAGTAACCCTAATGACTTTGGGTTCTGTGTGATTTTGAGTTGTTTGATATTAATGGTCATCTGTCCAGTGACCACCACAGTATGGACATGCTTGATGTAGTGTTGTTTGCTCAGTTCTATTGGATATAATTATTAAACTTGATAATTAGTTTAATCATGGTTTAATTAAATTGCTTTATGCTCTAGTTTAGTTTAATTTTATGAAGGTAAGTTGTACTCAATGTGTTTAATCTGTTTTGTTCATCTCCTTAAGTGCATACTTGTGTTTTGTTAAGCATCATGTCTATTATTGCAAGCATCATCTAAACATATCATTATATCGTGTAGATTGTTCGTTGGTTGGGTTGGATAACCACCCTGGTGAAGGGGGTTTTCTGTTGTTGAATCTGAGCCTGAGTTTATTTATCCCTCCAACCAAGACAAGCCCCGGTGCATTCAAACATTTCCTTGTATTTAAAATGATTGCTTTAAATACACTTATGGTTATATTATTGCATTATTGTACTTTATTAAATTCCTACTTGATGCATAGTCTTATCCTTGTATTATTGTACCTTACCTTGACACTTGTTTTAAGATGAAAACTTTTGGCTAAAATGCTTAGTATGCTTAGCACTTTAAGTAGGTGATTTCCGGTCACTTACGCATAGCGTATTGCTTCGGTAAATGGTTATGTTCTTTTGAGAAATTGATGTTGTTGGAAGTAATAATCGGGACCGGACGGACACGGTGTTTGGGAGCCATCAGTGGTGACTGGTGAGCGGGTTCTTTCCGCCTGTGTCATTAGGGTCTTGCCATTGTAAAAAGTTAGAGGGTTGTGACTTTGGAGTACTTATCACATACTTCGGGAAGCTGGACTCTGGCTAATCTAGTCTAAAGGACGGTTAAACCGCACTGGGAGTGGAGAGATGGCGAGAGTAGTGTGTACCCTCCAAGTTCGAGGAACTGGATGGAGGCGTACTGTGCTCTCGGGTGGCGGAACCCCATTCTCGGATAAAGGATCCAGGGAAAAGTAGTCATATGCGTACTTTAGTGTTGTATATGTCGTGTGATTGGAAAGTCCCAGCTGGGTTTAGCCGGTTCGAATCGTCGTGTTTCTCGGATATGGAAACATGATCATGCCTTTTTACATCATAGTTAATGAAAATTAAACTGTATACTTAATGGTTTCCTTTCATGGATGATTTATTACTTTGTTATCGATCATACATCTAGATCGATACTTGAGTAATCTTATGAACGAAATAAATGGATTTCAATTCTTTTTATAAATGCTCATTTATGCAAAATACTTGATTCTTGTAAACCACACCTTAAATCCTATGACTTGCATATCGTTTGTCCACCAAATATTTTTCTTTTGTCGGATAAGTCTTGTTGAGTACTCCCGTACTCAGAGTTTGTTAACCCCTGTTGCAGATGAGGGTCACAGTCCGGTTTGTGTGGCTTCGTGCCGCATGACCGTGGTAACTGTAGATGAAGATGAGGAATAAACAGTCTTTGCTTGACTCTTAGGCAAGAGTACTTCGGTTGCTTTGTTTTAAATAATATCGTATTATTGCGATGTGATAATATCGTATTATTCAGAGTACTTGATGTAATAATATCGTATGACACTATGTTATGTTTCAAAACCTTTGGTTTGTAATATGATTTTAAATTTTCGCTACTTTGATGTAAATTAAATTATTGTATTACTTCTGCAATGTGTGTGATGAGGATGATCCTGTTCGGAAAGAGGTGGATGACCCGCTGTAAAGTGGCGACACCTGACGGATTGATTAAGACTTGGATCATTTGTTTTGGATTAAGTCGGATGGACTATTAATCCTGGCATGTGGGCCCTGTCTTAAGAGGTTCTGTCACACTCAGTCCCCGGAAGCTCGCGCGCGACCGTGTACTATAATATGTGATACTTGCATCTTTCTGGACATGGCTATTGCCTATCGGCTCGCTAGTGGCTGCTAGGAGTGCTAGCTTATCTGTTATCTGGAGCTATATTATGCATCATTTTTTTTAAGAAAAGCTATATTATGCCTCATGTATTGATGTATTCATGTTGGATTGTAACATTACGTGCCACTTGCTAGTACTACTTTGTGGTCTATATCTATTTGCAGTCTTTGAATAATTCATCTATGTTCATCAGCCAGTTACTTTGGTCATTTATCATGTTTTATATTGTTGTTTTTATTGATTTACAGTAATGTTCTCGGGTTTCGGTTAATCCGTCGGGTTTCGGATATCCGCGGGTTTCGGTTTTGGGGATGGATTTTCACCCGAATCGGTGTTCGGTTCGGGTTCAGGTTTTAGTTTCGGGTTTCGGTTTTAGGTGCCCAGAGACTCCACCCGATCCGAACCCGCCCCGTTGCCATCCTTAGCTCCACTTGACATGGGAACGGCACTATATATGCATTTTTCCCATGTTCCTTCACCACCCACTCCCATTTGATCGGGATTGCCCTAGCAAGCTCTGTTTTGACCAAATCTGCTGGAACACAGCCCTCCACAATCTTAATCAAAGCAGTAGCTGAAATTTTCTTAGGGCTCTTTGCTGCTGAAGTGTAAGGAATGTGGAAGAAACCAAGGCCCTCACCAGCAAGGCCACTGAAAGAAGCAACAGGTTTAGGACCATGCAACAATGGGCATTGAGAAGTGAAGTGTTCATCCTCACAAATCTCGCAACACAGCACCAGCTTCTTCTTCTTTTGAGGTTCTGGCTCACCATCGTACAGCTGAGATACTTTATTTTTCCCAGCTTGTGTGCCTGAACCCTCAGCCTTCTCCCTTGATTGGTTGTTGTTCTCTTTAACAGAAGCTTTTCCATGATTCGAAGGATTATTGACAAAACCTGTTGTCTGTGCGCCACCAGCGCCAGTCCCACGAGGATTGTAGGCAGGATTGTTGTCTCCACCATGATCAGAAGCCCGGCCTCCATGGTAGTCGCGGCTGCGGCCTCGACCGCGGCCCCGGCTAAACTGCTTTGGAGGACGACCGCCGCGCTTGGCCAGAAATCCGTAATTGCGACCGCGCCTACCACCGCCTCCATCGCCTCCAACACCGTCCGCCGCCACCATATCGCCGGCCATGAGCACTTGCGCGTATGTGGGATCTCGCGTAGGGATTGGGTGCTACATGACAGCCGTCGGCAGAGAAAGGCAAGACCAGGATTCCGGGCGGCCCAGGTTGTTTTGGCCCAAGATGACTCAGTCTGTAGCCTATTTACTTTGCCATTTGAATTTTGAATCAACTGCGTTGATTGAGTCGAGACCTGTTCAAGATCCGACCGAAGAACACGCTGCACACAGATCGCAGGAGAGGAACGGTGCTTCACTTCACACAATTTGGGTAGGATAAAGTCACCTATAGTCCTCGATGGTGGTAACACTAACACTAACAATGCTCGCCTAGTGGAAATGAATTGAAGATGCCGCCGAAGTTCAACTAGTGAAAAAGGGAATGGTACTTAACTGAAGATGCCGTTTTTTCTACCCTGGAAATATAATGGAATGCAATGCTGTCGAATGTCGATGAAATGGGAATGCTCATGTGTGGAGGAGCATTGGGGGCAATCAGGGGCGTAGCTAGAGGGTGGCCCGGGGCCACGGACCACCCTAGAATTTTGAACAAAGTACATAAATATTTAGATTTTAAGTATTTTTTTATTTTTAAAATACTTGTAAGACTTTAAAAATATATTTGTCTTATATTTCATTAAATTATATTTTTGTATAATATATTTAGACCTTATTTGATAGATCTCCATTCGATTTTGGTGTCAACTCTTTCGTACACTAGAATAGAAGCTATTTTTTTTTCTTAAAATGAATCAGGATTCATCGAAATTACTATTTTTTGTTTCATTGGTCCTAGCTTCTCTATGCGTTGTAGCGAAAAAATCGAAGATGTTTGTTGACGTGTTAACGAAATTATATTATTAACAAAAAAATATTAAACTGGACCAACCTAGATTAAAATCCTGGTTACGCCACTTGGGGCAACGCCAACCCGGCCGTGGCAAAACAAAGAGACGGGTGGCGAAATCTGCACAAACTCTAGGGCTATCCTACTTATAATTAACTTAGCCTAATGCTGATAGAGATAAAAAGTTCTACTAGCGGTGGGTTATGTCTATCGCCGATTAAGTTGGTACAAAAAAAAATCAAGCGGGCCGGGAGTCAATGAGGTGGCTGGATAGCGAACACCATGACTGCTCTGTAGTCTGTAGATGCGATTTGAGAAGAGTCACAACTTACAATTTTCATAATGGGGTGGGCATACACTTTTTATCCAACGGCTCAGTTTGTTCCGTGATTCGTATAAATTAAATAAAATATCAAATCTGTCTTAGAATGCTGTATATATTGCATCATCAACCATAATATAAATATAAAACGTTTGAAGCGGCACGTCGCTAGGCCCACTCATGGGCCGCACCACACGGGCTCTCCAAAACCTTTGTGGCCATTCCCTTTGGCCCATGTACAGATTCAGCCTAATAACTTCAGTTCGGTAGGCTTCTTTTAGCCCGCGAGTAGACAATCCTACCTGGTTTGTCAGCCCGTTTATGGGTTGGACCATTTTCTTTATCTTTTCACAGACACAAGTACCTACCAACACAGAAATATTAACTGTACCTCCCTTCCATCCATCCAAGAAAAAAAATTAAAAATTTGAAGGCTGTCATTATAATTTTGCTAAATTGAGATATATCATCCTAACCCACATGTCATTAACTTGTGTGAGCCCCATATATCATTGTGATACCAATGACATATCTTCAACTTTACAAAATTATAATGTCACTATAAAAAAAAACAAACTACTTGCAAAAAAAAAAAAAATCCCATCAGTTCCTTTATTTCAAGAAAAACCGTAAGAGCCAGACTTTCAGATTAAGTACATGAACAGGTTTGAGGAACAAAGCCCGGTCAGAGTGTCAGACAGAGACACAGAAATTCAACTCAAAGCTGCAGTCATCAGGTACCTTTTTTGCTTGTGGTCGCTAACCAACTTAGCTAGATTACGATCCGTCTTAGAACGTCGTGCGGAAAGAAATGAGAGGATGCATGAGACTGAATCATTGCTTGACCCAAATAAAGCCTCCAAGCAAGCCCTTTTCTACCCATTCCTCTGTCATCAGAGAAGCTGAGCATTCAGGTTCAGGCTGCTAGTCTGCTACGTGCGAGCACTAAAGAACAGCCAGCCTTGTGCTAGTACCATTAAGACGAGAACGGATGATGTTGTAGGTTCCAAGATATTAGATGCTAGTACTACGTACTTAGACGACGACTCCGCTAGTGCGAAAGCGCAAAGACGAAAAAGATGAAATGGACAGACTGAATCTCTGAAACCTTTGGAAGAAAATGACTAAACGAAGAAACGCTTTGGTTTGCCACAACGAACTGCATGCTCTTTTGTTCGTCGTCTTGTCTTCTCTGCTTGCAAAAGGAAAAGAGAATGCATGGAAGCTTCCTGGTGAAGCCCCCTGAGTTCAGGAATCAGTCATCAGTCAGGACCATCTCCATCTGTAACTGCACCAAAGCCTTCCGTTTTCGTTAGTTTCCCAACGGATGCATCATTGATCTCACGCCAATATAATGCCATCCACGATCCATCTAGCTTCGAACTCCGAGACTGAAGGCGTGATGAATGGAAGTGTGCAGAACTGACTGAATTGTAGAGCAAGGCAAGGGAGGGCTAAACCTAAAAGCGGCGACGGCAATGATGTTTGGTTCCTTGTTCCTTTGTGGGGGCAAGCAAGGTGCAAGAGCAAAAGGAAAAGCCGAGGCATGCAACAGCCCAACAAATTGCTTTGCTCTTTGGGCGCTGATTGCTGGAGGCAAAGGAGCCTGCCTGCCCCTGTGGCTGCGTGCGTGCATGCCTCGCTCCTCACATGCCGGCTGCATGCGTCGTTGCCAGGGTTGCATCGCAAGTTCCCAGCTGCAGTGCAGAGGCAGATAGAAATAGAACCCTGCGTTGCCTTGCCGCATGTTCGGATTCAGCGGTCGCTTTTGTGGGTAGGCTGGCCTCGCCCTGGTCCAACTGCGACTCATCGTCTCTGCTTCTGATCCCTCCCCGCATGAGATGAGATTAGATCGGGTATCAGACATCAGACAGCAGGGTGATTGATTGGCTGGCTGGCCTCTTCTTCTTTATCACCATCAATCATCTCTTCACCAAGGTGTGGCAAGATGTACTACTGCCAAGGGCTTAAGGCCAAAGTGGTACGGTGGGCACGCACACCTTACAGCTACCTCTGCGGTAATCTGGATAACAGCAATGCACTTGCAGAGTAGAGTTAGGCAGCTACTGTAGAATAGAATGCTCATCTTCAGAGTTGAGAATTGTTGCTCTGAACATCCATCCATGTCCGTCCGCCGGTGCTGGTGGACAGGTGGTATGGTTGGTAGCAGTTGAGTTGCAGGCTTTGCAGTTGCAGAACTTGCAGTAGTGTCGCTGGACTCTGCTCTGCACATCTTGCACGTGCTGGCAAAAGGCGGGAAGGAGGGTGATGGGCAGTGAGAGCTGCGTGGTGGAAGCTCAAGCTCAGCTAGGGCTCAGTGGCTCAACCGTCGGCAGTCGGCACAGCGCACATGCCGTGAACGCCTGCACTCCTCTCTTATCAGCTTTTTCTGCTTTATTTACAGCGAAAGAGAAACACCAAAGTGTACTACACAGCGCAGCAGGACTAATCACACAAGCACGCGCTGATTCAGTAATGACGACATGCATGCATGGTTTGAGGAGAGGCACACAAATAATATAATGGACCAATGATTAAGGTTAAAGCAATCTGCCCTTAATTATTCCTCTTCCACAAAAAAATAAAGAGGTGCAATATAATGAGGCATGATTAGTGTTTCCATCAAGACTAATCACACAAACCGGAATCTGATAATGGACTAATCACTCAAACCAGATTCTGATAATACGAAACTAATGTCCAGTTCAAGCTGTCTTTTGGGCTTAGAATTGAATATCCTTACTAGGAATGCACACATATACAACGTGCTTCAATTGCAGTTCTTCTATTTGTCCCCCTGTTGTAAACAGATATATACTCCTTTTAAACTTTTGTCCACTCCTCCATGGTCTAATTTTGGACTAGCTGGTGACGCCCTGTTCGTTCGAGAAAAACAGTCAAAAACAGTCACAGCCAGCTTATCAGCCATCAAAACGACCAAACGAACAGGCCGATGCGAAATGCGAAATATTCTTCACTAAATTGTGTGACACATACATCAATCAAATCTAAGAATATATCAAGTACAAAGTTATATAGAATAAAAAAAGATTAACCATATCAGTCAGAGATCACACATACATCAATCAAATCTAGAAAATAGATTTTTTATATTTAAACTTTCCTCATTTATCCTATTTTATAAAATTAAAATTAATTAAATATATATTTCATCTATTACTTCCTAGCTAATTGTAACCGTCCGATTGAAATAAATGAACTACTCATAGTTATTTGGAGGTACCGTAGCAACCTAATGTTGGACTAGCTGGTGACACTCTTTCAGGTCAGCAAACCAAGGATGCACTCAAACCATGTCATGCGAAATATTCTTCACAAAATTGTGTGACATTTTTTTGGTGTCAACAACTCCTACATAATAATTGCGACAGGCAACCATCTAATCATTGAGGAATAAAAGTCCATAACGCCGCTTGTCAGGACCAATCGAACTGATGTGAGAATAGATTGTCGTCCCCTCTGCTAGACAGAACTCCCCCGTCCTTAAATAACAGTTATTTTAGATTTTCGTGTGATAAATTTAACTAAATTGACATACATCATTTGTATCTCAAATGAATGACCGATCTAATGATATTAATTATGTGCTATAAATATTAATATTTTTTATATAAAAAATTAATCAAAGTTATTCTCGGGAAGCAACAATTATTTAGGATCAGAACAAGAATCCAGTACTGAACTGAACCTAACAAACTCCTGACCACAAACTTGTACATGGCCCCACAGCTTGTTTGTGTGCATACATGTATAAGTAGGAGAGGGCATCAGACAAACCAGGAAATTCAGAGCATTAAGGTAGGTACGCCAACGCTACATGTGAGCCGAACTGGCACGATGGCTGCTTCTCATGGCAGCCACCACTCCTTCCGCAGTTATACGTCCATATTGTAATAATGGTCTACATATATATCAAAAGATATATAGGAAACAAACAAACAAATTTTCAATCAATCAACGTCTGTGGAAATAGATTGCAAACAAAATGCTCAGAACTATGCCAGAGATCATCATCTCGGCAGTCGGCACGCCCATAAAAATTTCATCAAAAGCACTTATATGAAGTCATGATCCCCACGTTGCGGCTCCTTTCTTTGGTGTGCTCTACACTTGTAGATCTTTAGTCTGTCTTCTCGCCATAGGCCATAGCTAGCCCTAAGCTCGCCAAGTCCTTTTTTTTTCCTACTATGCGTGTTATTTTTGGCATGGTGGTTTGGAATCACTGTTGATTAGGAGAAGATGATCGAGGAGGAATAATTGAAGGGTTAATCTGACGAATGAACGTTCGATCGGTAGAACGCGGACGTCTAGACGCGGGCACGCGTCCGGACGCCCCTTCCCCCTGACGCCGCTTCTTTCGCACGCGTGCTCATCGTCTTCTTCGGGCCCGTCTTCTTCTGAACGTCCGCGCCTGCCGTCTTCTCTGCACCCGCCTCGGCCCTTGTCCTTGACTCCACCCCGACGAGCCTCGCACGTCCGTCTCGGCCCCCGTCCTGGACTCCACCCCGACACGCGAGGGGCACCTGGTAACCTCGGGCCGCGTCGTGGCCGCCTCCACACCAAACTGCCCCTGTTTGGCGCACCCAACGCTGCCCTCGCCCTGGTCGCTCCCCAACAAAAGCCGCCGCACTGAAACAAGAAAACAATCTGGATGAAACAAACCGCAAACCGCTATTGCAACAAATCAAAGGCAACAGGTGAAACAACATCAAAACATATATTTTAAAATTGTTCTAATGAAACAAGATGTTCAAGCATATGAAACAACAATGGTTGTTCTACTAAAACAAAAAACTGAAAAAGCAGATTGTTGTGGCAACATGGAGACCATCTGTTGCAACAACACAAGAACAGAAAAATTGAAACAAGTGGCAAACTGTGTCTGAAACAAAACCCAACAATATGCAGTTTTGAGGATTTGAAACAAAACCCCACAATGTGTCTGGAACACACATAGCAGACCTATTGAAACAAAATGCTTTAAGAGTTTGAAACATAGATCTTGCGTGTTTGAAACAACGCATGTTGCGTACTGAAACAAATTGCTTTGGTAATTTGAAACAACATGGATCCTGTTGTTGAAACAACATGAATCCAACTTTTGAAACAAACAAGATGCAAAAAAAAAACAAAAAAAAACAACGAACACGCAGCTAGCAGAGATGGAGCACCAAAAAAAGGGGAAGATGAGAAATAGGATGCACGGGTCCTCATGACCTACCTCGACGGGGGGCAGGGACGTCCCGAAGGGGGAATCGAGGTCGGCAGAGAGCACCACCGCCCGCAGGGATCCCCACGGCCACCGACGCTGGGATTCCCGCGCACATCAACAACAGCCTGTGGTGGATCTGGTGGATCCGCGCCTGCTCTTGGTGGATCCAGGCGATCTGCGCCCGCTTACGCCGGATTCCCATGGCAGGGGGCTTTGAGTGCCTCCAGGGTGCGCGCGCGGAGGGAGACCGAGGCACAAGGTGGCGCGGCGAAGGAGCATGGGAGGAAGGCGGAGCATGAGGGAGCGCGGATTGGTGGGGAGCGGCGGATCTGCGTGAGTCGTGAGGAAGAGCGCGCGAGCGATACGAGTAGACGGAGCCAAGTGCGAGCGGGCGGAGTGTGCGAGGCGTCCGTGCCCGTGCGAGTGCGAAGCCAAGGTAGGGGCGCGTGGCGACTAGGGAGATGGGCCGTGGCGGTGATGGGCCGTGTGCGCTGGCGTTCGACGTCGAACGTATCCTCCTGAGCATTACCGATAATTGAAGGCATGCGCATAGAAGAAAAGTTGATGTGGATGCACTGTTTGAAGACGGAAAAGCAAGGAGAGAGATGGATGGCCCTGCTGCACCGATGCATGCTACTCCCTCCGGCCCCTTTTATTAGGTGTATCAGCAAAATCTCAGATACTAAGGAGAATAATAATCACGCTTGGACAGCTCGTGGCTCAATACTTGCGGCACAAAGAAACGTGCGGTTATTAAATGCATGCAAGCCGTTATGCAGTAGGAAAGCTAGCTGATTGGTTGTTGTATGCAACCCCGTATTTATTTTACTGTGTATTCCAAAGTATTCCACCTCGTACTTGTTGCGGACGCCTAATATAGCTGTCTAACTAAAAACGCGAGCACGCCTAAAAAAAAAGACCCGGAGGGAGTAGTTTCTGTTGTTTTGGAGGGCAAGTAACCACTTGGGATTTCTTGCCGGCTACAGTTTCGAGTACTCAATTGGTAGAACGTCGATGGATGCGGCATGCCGTGCTGTTCAAGTACTACTACAAAAGCTAGCTAGCTATAGGCTAGCTGCGACGATGCCCTCTCCTGCAATTTATCTGCATTGCACGTCAGTGCTGGAACGGCTTAATGAACTGGAGTATACATCAAGTGTCCATGTCCACGAGAATTATTGACGGCCAGGACAAACAGCGCGCTTAGCAAAATTGCGCAATCTCCGGTCTCTCCGCTACAAAAAGGTTGGTGTTTGCTTGTTCGTTGCCCTGTGTGCCTGGACTGGACGGGTGGTCTCTCCTGAGGAGCATAGAACTGGGACCAGTAATCACTGTGCTAAACTAGTAGTTAGACTGGACCAAAGCCCAATTATTTTGCCCCCATTTGAAGCGGATTAAAGATGACATATTAGTACTACTATATATAGACGATGTGTTTTTCCCTGCAAAATTTGTGCCCACAAAATAGTATAGCACCTCGTTCCTATATTGTTTATAAGGGCTTGTTTGGATGCGTTTTTTTTTTATCCGGCGCCAAGCAGTTTTCCTAGGCGTCCAATTTCAATCGACTAGGGGCTAGGATCGCTTGCTTGGAAGGCATATCCAGGCGTGGGCGGCATCCAAACAGCCATTACGCGAAACAAAGTTCTGAAAAAAAAAGAGAGGAAGAACTTGCTGTGAGTACGTCGTCCAACATGTAGGGGATGCATGATGCCAAATGCCAAATGCCAAATGTGCAGCGGGCATGTGGACGCAGGACGCGCATGGCAGCTTGAATTGGAAAGCAAATTAAGGTGACGAGTGGAGTGGCGACGTGCAGGTAACTTTGCCGCTTGTCACCGCAATCTCTCGAAACCGATGGCGGCCATGGACGGACGGACGGACACAAAAATAAAGCAGCAGCAGGAGGAGGAGGTAGATAGCGGGTTGCTGCTCTCGCCGTCTCGCGTGTAGTAGGTCATCATTCATCAATGAAAGCAATCACGACACATGAGGACACGTACACGAGTAGATTGACGACGCACGTACACGAGCATTCTCTCGCTCCTCTCGTTTCGCTGCAGTCGTATGCATGCGTACGCTGCAAGCTTTGGCTATCTAATGTTATGTATGTACATGCAACCTGAAATATGGGCTACAGTATATATACGTACGTTTATTTGCACCATGCAAAACAGCATATGTAGCAAGGAGCATTGCTGCCATCTACGTACGTACTCCTAGCTAGCTATAGCAGATCGATCGAAGCCTACAGAACCAGTACACGTGGAGCTAGCAGCCATGAGACATGCATTTGGTGGTGTTGCTTGCTTGCTGCTGAATCGAGTCACGCGCACGAGAAAGCGACCGGTCGTCAACGAGGACGGCGATGGCCAACTGACGCGCGCGGTCGACCGCTTGCTGCTTTGTTTCCAGGGAATGACGATCTCGAGCGAGACGAGTACGTAGTCTCGGCTGGGTGTACGTCTTTGGTTTGGCTTGTGGGAGCTCGCTCGCGCGCGCACACACACGCCACACGCCCACACGACACATTGAAGTGAAACAGAAGCGTGAAGAGACACACACTGGCTAGCCTGGAGATGAACGTACGTACGTACTCGCCAACCGTCAGTGTATAGTAACACGTATAATACTTTCAGTCTCCCGTATACGACAGGCAGTCGTCTCCCATGGCCACGGGTGGATTCATTCGACGCAGCTAGTAGCCTGGAGTAGAGTATACGTAGAGCGCAGTGCTCGTATATACTCCGTATGTCGTATGTGTGTGTTAAGTTGGAGCATGCATGCACAGCACAGGCAGTGAGAGGGGCAGGCAGTTTTGTAGCCTAGCTTAGGTTTTTGGAAGCAGGCCGTAGCCGACCACCACCACCACCACGGGCGTGATCGATCGCGCGTCTCTGTACTGTTTGTTGTGTGCGTCGTCAGTGCATCCGTGGCGTGTGTCCAAAAACGCCTGTCTGTTCCGTGATCACGAGCGGAATCAGGGCGACAGCGCCACACACACCGCGATGGCGGCGTTTACCCGCTGGTTAAGCAGGTAGTACTCCTGTAAAAGCGGTAACAAGTCCCACCGGTAAGGTAACCCTGATGTGCACTGCACACTCACTCACCCACTGCCCCCCGCGATAAAGATGGCCATTCCCTGTAGTAGTACGTGTACGCCGTACTACAAGGTTAGCTACAGCAGGCAGCAGACCAGCAGCAGCGCTAGCGCGACTCCCGGCCATCGGATTCGGATTGGCCTTTTGGGCCTTGCCTGCTGTCGCGTCCCAGACCAGAACATGCCACGCCTGCCGAGCCGGTGCCGGTGCCGCTCCCTCCTCCCTCGGCTACCATACCACTACAAGAGGCTGCAAGTTAGCAGTCGGCGTCGGCGAGCGCGACGCCACAACCTCATCGGCGAGAAGGGACCAAACGCATGCGGCCGAACGCCCCTCCCTGACGCACCTGCTCTGCTGGCTGCTGCTCATCGCTCACCGCGCGTCACGTCACCACCGGCGCACAGCGATCGGGGAGACGACAAACCCGCGGGGCCAGCCAGCACGAATGAACGCCGACGATCCCTGACTGATCCCTCCCGTCCGGATTCCGGTGCAATGCGAACGGCCGCGTGCGGCCGGCGTGATCCGGCGCTGCATGCTCATTTACGAGGGCATTTCCCCAGCCAGATCACGCAGCACGCTCCCCAGCCGCGCGCTCGTTATCGAGACGAGATCCATTCACCGGCAGCCGAATCCCCGTGGCACGGAACGGAGGGACGCGCCCGCTGCATGCTGCACCTGCAACTGCAATCCGTCCGTCCGTCGGCCGGGCGGCCCCATCCTGGCTCCTGGGGCTAATCCGTGTCCCTGCCTGGCCAGGCTGGCGCTGTGGCGGAGCCGGACGAGGGGGTCACTGGTCACCTGAGCGTGAGCCCCGCACCGCCGGACGCACGCGGGGACAGCACCATCAAGGAAAGCCCCACAGCCGCGGCCTGCGGGCCAAGAATCTAGTAGTAGTAGTAGTAGTATCCTCTGCCCTACCCGGGGAGGTTTGGGTTAATTACCAAAAGATTGCATCTTTCCATTCTGGAGTACACCTCAATTATTACTACTCCGCGGCTTAAACCCAACCAAGATTCTCCCTTTTGTGTTCGTCCCTTCATCCCTAGCCCTGGGGTTATTATTCATCCCACCATCACCATGTGATCTGGGCCTGACCCTGACCTCGGAGGACGAGGATTAGATTAGACCATGAGAACGACCAGCAGGGTGCGTGGTGGAAGCAAGGAATGTTAGTTAACATAGCCTCCTCCATGTTCCTTCAACCAAAGCTCTCTCCTTTCTTTCTTTTTACACTACTATATACCAGGTTACTGTAGTAACTTTTGTTTCTGTTACTCTATTTTAGGATGCTAGCAGTAATTTTATCAGATTCCTAACTACTACTACTAGCCTACCACCATACTTTTCCCCTCCCATGCTCTACTCTACTCTACCAGTATACCTGTATTATTACTGGCGGTGGTGGTGCTGTCTTTGCCCGTGCTCCTGCCTCCGGGGCGCGGCACGCCAGACGCCACCTTCCCCTCTTCCTACTCCCCTCCCCCACTGCTCGGCTTCCTTCCTCCTCCACCACATCCACATGGGTTCGGTGTCCTCCATGTCGTCGTGGTGCCAAAATGTCGGTCGGGCCCCGTCGTCTTCCCGCGCTCCAGGGGCTTCCTGCGGTTACCAGGGGGTGAGGACCAGCTAGCGCCGCGCCCTACTCGGCTGTGATCTAGGCCCGAGCGCGCCGCATTGGCGACTGCCTCCCTCCTGCCGGGCTCGCGCGCGGTTCCTGCTGTGGTGAGGAGGCGATCCGGGGCCAAGATGCGGACTCTTGCTCTCGTCGCGCTTCTTCTTCTTGCTTCCGTTCTCGGATCCACAGGTGAGGGCAGCTCCCCAAGCATTGCCGCGTTTCTTTCAGTCCCTTCCCCCATTTGCTTACTCTGGTTTCTTGGGGCCGCGCTGTATCTGTATGCCGCTCGGCTCAACGGGGCTTGAGGCGTAGCAACGCGGAGGCTGGCTGAGTGTTTGTTTCTCCGTACGTTTTTTTTCCCTCACCCTCACTTGAGCAATTCAGAGGAGTGAGAGTATTGTGTTATTTGTCGTCCGGGTAACTTCGATTTCTGGATCAAGGATTTTTTTCTTCTCTCTAGTGCCCATGTCCTTTACTGATTTGTCGTCGTGAAACTGCAATTGCGTGTAGGATGCTCTGGATTTATTAGAATTCAATGGGATTTATGTTTCTGAATTTCCAATTAAGATGGATGGGATATATTGCAATGTCGGTGGCTTAGCATTTCCCGTTCTCGTCCTGTCTGGCAGGCAGGCTTGCTGTAGCTTTCTAACTGAAAACGCTGAGGATGCGCCTGCATAGATAGAGTATCTAGTATCTATTTATTTTACCCTGCATAAATGTGATGGGCATTTCCATGTCTCGTACTTGCATCGCAACATCATCATTGCACCTGTTCTGCAGCATGGTACAGTGTCCTGATGACTGTAAAACTGGATCTTTAGTACTGTAATTGTTGGAGTAGTGTTCGTAATTGTAATCCTTGCCATGAACTTGTCTTGTTTACTTTGATTTAGGTACCACTCTAGCCCCTTCTCCAGCTGTCACTGATTCTCCCGCAGACCAAGGACAGGCTTCTAGCCCTCCTCAGCCTGCATTTGCTCTTGGTCCAGTGGCTGTTCCAACAGGTAGTAGTAGCTCTGAATTTCCAATACAGTGTGACATTACGTTGTTTTGTCAGACCATAATCAACACTGGTGTGTAACTAACCCCTCACTGCGCAATTCTTTTTCAGGACCGTCTACTGCATCAGCAAGTCCTTCCCCTGAGCAAGCAGCTGCTGTAAGTCCTGCTCTTGCTGCTCCCACGGAGCCACAAAATGCTCCGAGTCCAGTTACTCCTCCTCCTAAAGGTAACTCACCTTCCTTGGTGAAATTTTGCTGTTGTCCCTGGAATTGGATATGTTGTATTGATATTCCAGTCCTAATGGCTGCACTGCAAACTTTATGCTATGTATAGAGTATAATGCACCTCCTCCAATTGAGGATGCACCCCCTGATCCCACTGCTGAGGTTCCTCCACCAGTAGCTCCACCACAAGCTGCAGATGAAAATCCCACTCCAATTCTTCCTGGGACGCCTGCATTGCTACCTTCTGTTCAGGCCCCTGCTCCATCTGTTGTTCTCAATGCTAATCCACCGGTTGCGTCACCTCCGTCTGCAAAAAATCAACCAAGTAGGCCAGCTGGGTCAGGTATATTTTCTGACTGATAATAAGTTATTAAGATTCTTGATTTTTCATGAATTCTTTCTGCGAAAAAATCTCAACTCACTCGTGAAAATATTTGTAGTCCCTCCTTATCGCGCCCCTGCATTGCCCCCTCCGGCAAATGACATTCCACCGTACCCACCTTCAGGAAGTTTTCCCGCTATTCCTCCTTCCACTTCAGGTAAATTTCCCTCCCTGAAAGTACATCAAATCAATCAGGCGACATATATCTCTTGTCATTTACTATTTCTTGAACAGCAGTCCCACCTCCGATCGCGTCGCCTGTTATTGCACAAGCACCACAACAGCAGGCAGATCCTCCAAGCAGAGATTATAAGAATGGTGAGGATAAATATCACCTAGTTTGATACATCTGATTGTGTTTTAATCCCTTTTGTACTAAATATTTAACTATATGTTAATATTTAGGAAACACGGTGCCACCAGCAAAGACTTACCCTCCTACAAATCTCAAGAAGCATCATGTTCCACATGCATCCCCTCCAAAGGAATCCACTGGCCAAACTGCCCCAGTTCACAAATCACCAGTTACAGGTAACCTCGGCTAATAAACTTAGGCTGTGTCTGCTTGAACATGATAATGTAGACTGACAACCAAAACTACTTGCTTCAGGATCTGCGCCTGCAACAAGTCCTTTGCCCCAGAACACAAACATGCCTTCAATCCCAAAGAATGCTTCATCAGTGTCACATGCCCAACCCTCACCACCAAGTGTAGCTCCAGAATTGGCACCCACCGGTAGATCTCATGCTCAGGGATGGAAATCCAGTAATCCCAATAACGGAACAAATACACCATCTGCCCCATCTTATCCACCACCTCGTGCTCAAGGTTTGACAATAAACTTCTACCTGCATCCTAAATATTGTCAGTTCTGAACATTGATCTAAAAGATTATGCATTTCAGGGCCCGAGGTCTCACTAGCTCCAAGACAGAATGGGACTAAAAGCCACACTCATCATGCACCTCCACCAATCCCTCAAGGTAATGTAGGCTAATATGTCTGCTTAAATAATGAATTCATTTCACACAATAACAACTTTCACATAATTTTTTCCTGGCCAGGCCACCCAAGCTTTCCTGTACACCCCCCATCTCCTTCGCCAGCGTCATCGTGGGGTCCTGCTAACGGGAAGAAAGGTACTTTGAGTGCCTTCTCTCTTTGCTTCACTTATTGTTGCCTTTTCCTTTGTCATATAAATTTCCAAAACTTTTGGATTCCCCAGGGCATCGTATTTCTCCTACATTGCCTCCAATCCCTCCCCTACCGGAACCAAAAGCACCATTAGCACATCCTATTTGGACATTACCTCCACCACCACCTAATTCAGGTACAGTTTTCTGTACTTTTTTAGATAGTGGAATCAGAGGTAGAGTTTTCTGTATACGTTCTCGATCGGTTATCATTTCAAAACTTACATGTTGGATCTGGTATTACCTGTATGGCGTATAATGTTTGTAATTGCTTACATGTTTAACCTGTCAAAATGCAGATTGCAATTCACTATCGTGCTCAGAACCTCTAACAGATCCACCTGCGGGAGCACCCTGTGCCTGTGTGCTACCAATCAGAGTTGGAATTCGTCTAAGCGTTGACCTTTATTCATTTTTTCCATTGGTCTCTGATTTTGCTGAAGATGTGGCTTCAGGGGTAAACATGGCAGAGAGTCAGGTCCGTGTAATGGGTGCAAATGTTGCAGGTGATCAACCTGACAAAACAATGGTTCTTGTTGATCTAGTTCCAGTGCAAGTGAAGTTCGACAATGCAACAGCGTTTTCAGCATTTGAAAGCTTGTGGAGCAAAAAAATTTCTTTAAAACCATCAGTCTTTGGGAACTATGAGATTCTCTATGTTGTATATCCAGGTCCGTGGTCTTGCAAGTACTCCTGACTCATTTTGTATTTGGTTATTCTATTGCTGATCAGTGCATCTATTTCCGGTCCAATTTATTACTGCCAGTTGATTTGATATGCATAAAGTAGATAACACAGTGTAAAAGAAATCATGTGTATTATCTTATTTGTTGAAATTGTTAAAATTCTGCGCCACTAGTTCTCACCAAGAAACATGAATTTTGTGTAGGGCTTCCTCCTTCACCACCTTCAGGACCAGAAGGTGTTGGGGATGGGGCATTTGGCAACAACAGAAATGCAAGGGCCATGAAGCCTCTTGGGGTCGATGTAAGAAGTCCCAAGAGAAAAGTGAATGGCAGCCTCATTGCTATTGCTGTTTTGTCTACTGTTATAGCATTGATTATTTGCTGTCTGGCTGCATGGTTGCTGATACTCAGATTCAGGGGTCCGAGTGACACAGCTCAAGGTTTTCCACATACTGTACTTCCAAAATTTTCTAGGTCATCTGGTACGTGTAACTAACCTGCTAATTTTCTGATAATTGCACCATGATGTGATGTAATTGCACTAGTGATTCATAGCAGAATAACAGTAACTGTTCTCCAATGAAGTGGTGCCCTGTTGAAATTCATCATGAACTTATAGTCAATAAGCATTTTTTTTTAATTTGGCAGTGCTTTCCAGGGAAAATTTCATTGCTTATTTGAAATGCCAGCCAACGGTGCTTGCAATAACTTTTCAGTTAAAAGGCTTTCTCTACAGTTTCTGCATCCTGCTACGTGTCCACACCTACTAGTTTTCCTTCTGACACATCTCAAACGATTGCAGGCACAGGTCACACACTTTTAGCTGGTGCTGGTCGCTATAGTTCGCCTTCTGGTCCATCAGGTTCACTGGGCTCAAGCATGGCAACATATGCAGGGCAGGCAAAAACATTCAAATTTGCTGAGATTGACAAGGCCACAAACAGCTTTGATGATTCAAAAGTACTTGGAGAAGGTGGCTTCGGATGTGTTTACCAGGGAATACTTGAAGATGGAACAACTGTTGCAGTGAAGGTTCTGAAGAGATATGATGGCCAAGGTGAGCGAGAGTTCTTGGCGGAGGTTGAGATGCTGGGACGTTTGCATCACCGGAATTTGGTCAAGTTGTTAGGCATCTGCATTGAGGAGGATGCACGGTGTCTGGTGTACGAGCTTATTCCAAATGGCAGCGTAGAATCCCATTTGCATGGTATGTATATATCATCAAGTACATGTAGAGTTGCGGAAATTGACTTACAGCAATGTGCTTTATTTTGTTTTTTTCTGTCTGTTCACTGTAGGTGTGGACCGTGAGACAGCTCCACTTGATTGGAATTCCCGTATGAAGGTAGCCCTTGGGGCAGCACGAGCACTTGCATATCTACATGAAGATTCTAGTCCTTGTGTGATCCATCGTGATTTTAAGGCAAGCAACATTCTTCTGGAGCATGACTACACACCAAAAGTGTCAGACTTTGGACTTGCCAGGACTGCAAGGGGAGAGGGGAACCAGCACATCTCTACGCGTGTCATGGGAACATTCGGGTATGAACTCTCTTTTTTAATTAAATTGCATTCTATAGACAAAACCATGATCACCTTGCTTTCTTATCAGCTATGTTGCACCGGAGTACGCCATGACAGGTCATCTTCTTGTAAAGAGTGATGTGTACAGTTATGGAGTTGTATTGCTTGAGCTTCTCACTGGTAGGAAACCTGTGGATATGTCTCAGCCTGCCGGGCAAGAAAACCTAGTTGCATGGGCTCGACCCCTTCTAACAAATGTTCTGAGCCTACGCCAAGCGGTCGATCCACTTCTTGGCCCTAACGTTCCACTGGACAATGTAGCAAAAGCAGCTGCCATCGCATCAATGTGCGTACAACCTGAGGTTGCGCACCGCCCCAGCATGAGTGAAGTGGTGCAGGCGTTGAAACTTGTGTGCAGCGAGGGTGACGATTGCCTTGCATCAGGAAGATTCAGCCAAGAGTTGCCCATGCAAACTACCGCAATTTATGACGCGACTGGCATGGAAGCCGAGAGAGTGCTAATCTCCGAGATATATGGCTCCTCACCGGTCTTTACTCCAGCTGCCGATTCGGATTCTTTTCGCAAGCAGTCTAGTTCGGGCCCACTGATGACAGGCAAGAACAAGAAGTTCTGGCAGAGGTTGCGAAGCCTGTCAAGAGGCAGTATGAGTGAGCATGGCGTCTCACCAGACTATGAAACCCGCTCTCAATATAGTGGTAGGTGAGGATACTTTTGCTTGGCTTCAATTAGAAAATGGATTGATACTCAGTTGATTGGGAATAAAAGAGTTTCAAGCTGAGCTAGTGTAAATTATGCATCTGGAGATAAAAAGCTATAGGTCAGGATCTCATCAGAGTAGCAGACTGGAGCCTGAGCTTTGGATTGCTGGACATAAGCTCTGCTGTGGACTGCTGGGATCTACCTGCATATTGTTTGGTTACAAACCGCATACATGGCCATACTCCAGAACCCGGATACTCCACTTCCTTTTAGAGCTTGTTAATTTGAGTTTTTGAGTTCTTTTGTCTAGTTAGTAGTTTATTTTTGCTTAATCTTTTGTTTGTTCAGTTGTTTTTTTAGGGCTGTTGATTTGTATAGATTCAGACTACAGTTCTTTGGGTTTGTGGATTTGGATAGCTGTTGTACACTGACATATGCTGGTCTTAAATGAGGATGATAGGTTTTTGGTTCTAATTTGTGACTAGTTGCTTATGATTTCCATCTGATGTTCAGAAAAATATTCTTGGGTTTGTTGTGTACTGATCATTTGTAATGTCTGCGATTCTGGATCCAAGAACTTGTGAAGGTTATCTATCACAACGGCATCATAAGGCAGGGGTTTTCTCTTTGAGAATATACTGTAGCATGAGAACCAGCTTTTGTAGTATGAGTTCGTGATTTGTTTAATAAGCTGTTTATTGTGGTTATATCTTGTTTGGCCAGTTGTTTGTTAGGGCTGTTGGTGTGTATGGATTCAGACAGGACTTCTTTTGGTCTTGTTGAATTGGACATGTACAGTGACGTCTTCTGAAATGAGAATGACAGATTCTTGGTTGAATGGTTCTGACTAGTTGCTTCAGTTCAGTTCAGTTCAGTTCAGTTGTGTTTGGGAAGAATTGAAGAAAGGTATTCTTGAGCATGATTCCTATTTTCAGTGGACATCTTTCCGTGGATCAGAATTGTGCTACTTTTGAAGATTCTTTAGCATAACTGCGTCACAAAAGCGTTCAGTGGCAGTTCTTTTTCTTCCCTCGTTGGGAACATGCTGTAGCACTTGCCTGTCTGTTCACAATTCTCTATCAGCACTTTTGCCTATCGGTCCAAGTGCAAGTTATTGGAGACAAAACAAATTTGAGTTAGCTCTAAGGCCACTTTCTCATCTTTTTCTCGAAGTTTCACGTACTGTGTGCTTCAATTGAGGTAGATCACAAAAATCTTCGTCCTGGATGCTAGCTGAAAATCCCCTACCCCATTATGTTTCCCCAATCGCACGGTTTTATTCCGCACTTTTTTGGGCTTTCAGAACTGAAGGGTGTGGGCTTTTTGAACGACTGCACTAACCAATTGCAGAACGATGAGTGGCGCTGGGCTCGCAGAGTCAGCCGCGATCGATGGCCCAGCCCAGCTTGCGTCCATACGACGGTCCACTTTGGTTTTATTTTCAGATTCCAATTCTGGAAAATCACGGCCCACTCAGCTGAGCTGATTAGTTAGCTTTAGTACTCCCTACATAATCTTTTATAAGGCGTACAATCACATTAAAAAATAAATTATTTAAATAATACTATTTTTAATCACTATATACGAACTTGATAAGGTTACACTCTTATTAATCTGATGTACTATCTAATTATCATAAATTTAGAACTATAAGTAATATAATACAAAATAAATAGATAGTTATGGTGTAAGTTGGAGATAGAATCATGTCAATCTACAGATTATAAAAGAGAATGGAGAGAGTATTATTTTTTTCGGAATACAGACATAGAAGCGTTGTTAAATCGTAAAATAAACACAACGAAATAGAAACACTCATGTTAAGTCAAATTTAACCGGCTGAAAAGCTCGACTCACAACACTAGTGTCTTGCACCATAGGTGCGACTACCAATACACCATTTGCACATGTTTTATTTTCAAACTAAATTATTGCTCCTATTATTAGCAAAAAATGAGGCGTAGTACTTACTTCGTTCCAAATTATAAATTACTTTGATCTATTTGGTACATGCAATTTTCTATGTATCTAGACATATGGTATATTTAGATACATATCAAAATTGATATACCAAAAAAATCAAAACTATCTATAATTTAGAAGGTAAGGAGTGTTATATATTAGTACAACCTGCCAACCTATGCAGTTTTTCTATGCATGCATGTTTTGCACCTCCCAGATTTTTTTAATCTTTTTATAGTCGGAAATACAAAACCAAGAAGACGTTTGTCCTTACTACAGTAGCTGTAATTAAGGCGACCAATTGAAGCACTGGGCTGTCTTGGTCGTGCCAAGGAACCGTACGAGAAGAAAGAAAGATTCCGACACCTAGCTCCGTACCACTCCAAGACCAAATGCAAGACACACACACGTTAGCGTGGTACTCCTAGATAGGATGATACGGTGTCTACTGAATTGTCAAGCTTTTCATGTGTGATCCTCGCTGAACCACGCTTGGAAAAGTGATTCTACCAAGAAACAACGCTGCTGATGGATCCTCGCGATCGAGGCGGACCAACTAACGCATCCAAGAAGTAGTCAACGCAGGCTGAACCGGCAACTCGACACACTGCACGGGTACCAAACCACCATTGGAGCGGAGGGGGGGAAAGGAAAAAGAGAGGAAAAAACTGTGACGAGCGAGGAGCGATCGAGTACTTCAACAGGCCGGCCGGCAACACTGTGTCAACGCGATCGATCGACAAAGGCAGGCAACACAGGAGAGAGAGAAAGAGAGAGAGAGAGAGAGAGAGAGAGAGAGAGAGAGAGAGAGAGAGAGAGAGAAAAGAGATGCATGCACATGTGCACTCCTATGGATCGCACACGATGCAAGCTAGTTCTGCGAGAGACGATGTCCAAGACGATCGATGCATCATGTATGAGCTGCTAGCAATGGTGGTGCGCGCTGTGGCATACAGTGTAGTGCTGTCTGCTGTAGCTGTGTAGACTGTAGAGACTAGAGCGAGGTTGAACAGTGGCAGCAGCATAGCGTGCATGCCATGCCATGCCACAGTGTGGGGCTTGATGGATCGGAGCATATGCAACTAGTAGGCAAAAGGGTGTAGGAGTCAGTAGTGGATAGGAGCCCCACGGAACAAGGAGAGTTGCATGCCTCGTGATGGACGCCACCAGAGCAATATGATGCTTTTTGTTTACACAGCGTACCACGTCCACGGCAAAGAAGAAAGCGTGCGAGACGGAAAGGCGGAGCTGAGGATTAGGCTTTCGTCCAAACCTTTCTTGCCTGCTGTTGCCCTTTCAGATCATGCATCCTCAGATGCATGCAGACATGCAGTGAGCAGTGTCGTCTCTCTCTCTCTCTCTCTCTCCAAGTGTCCCCATGCATGATCGATCGATCCATATCCATCCATCTCTTTCTCGGCTAGTAGAAAGCTCCTCCAATGCTTTGTCGATCCGCTGTGTCTCGCCAACGCGAATGCAATGGGTACACTGATGATCAGGCAATAACACAGCATGCATATCAACTGATGGACCCAGATGAAGACTCAAGGCATGCTGTAGTAGTTTTGTGTGCTAGGATGGGCCGGCCCGCCGGGACCAGGAAGTGGCGAAGTGCACCTCTCTCTCTCTCTCTGTATCGATCGGACAGCGGTATGTAGACAAGAACTGCATGTACAAAGGAGGAGTATTGTATGTCAAAAAGGTAGCACATGTACGTACTCAGCGAGTAGCTAGATGCAGATGCATGCATGCATGCACGCACGCACGCAGCAAGGGAACGGTACGCGCGTCGTGCACGGGACCGGACGGAACACGGAAGCGCAAGCTATAGGCAGCGCGCGTGCAGCCGTGCACTCGATCGTCCTCATCCCCTGGCCCCGCGTTGACAAGGTCGATCGAGCAGATCAGTGAGCTGAGCGCTCCCCATACCGACATCGGCAGCCCTGCTGCATGCACCCTCTCTCTCTCTCTTCTCGTGAGAGACCTGAATCCACACAAGCCTATTTTTTTTTAATAATGGAAAAGACTCCCCTTACCGCACACAGCGTTTACATTATTACATAGTTTCAACGATATTGCTGATACCGTACACAGCGTTTACATTATTACATAGTTTCAACGATATTGCTGATGTATCAGAGAAACAAAGAAACAAAAATATTATATATAACAGAATCTATTATTAAATATTCATCCATGAGAGACGAATAGCTTCAGCGTTGTGGTCTCTAATTTTTTGTTCGCTAACGGAAAGACCTGAATCCACACAAGCCCATGCTCTCTCTCTCCTTTCAAAATATTTGTTCTTTGAGGGAGGTAGTACGCAAACTTTCTCTTTGCAAAGAGAGTAGAGATAATAGAGTGCATCAAGCATACTACTAGTAGTGCATAGTGCTAGTAATAGCCAGCGGCCAACAAACACAACACCGTGGCACTCTCTCTCTCCCCTCTGACTGACTAGGAAAGGGACACGTGATGACACGCGGTTGTCGTGTAGCACTTGGAAGAACGCTCAAACTTTGATGCGCGGAATATTTGATGTGGAAAGCGGGCCATGGCCTAGTCTGCACTGCACCACCACCAGCACCATCAGCATCTTTCTCTATGACTATCGATCGATCCCCGGCCGGCCGGCCCTATGCTGTGCTGCGCCATTCCAAATCCAAACTTACAAACCCAGCTACATTATTGCAGGATTACACAGTGGGTGCAAATCAAAGCTGCATGCATGCTTGCTCCCCATCATCTCCGATCCTCCTCCTCCAACTCAACTCCAAGCTCGAACAGGTCAAAAAAAAAAAAAATCCAAGCAGCAGCAGCTACAGCTACCACCAATCCACCATTCATTCAGAGGTCGGCCCGGCTCACATGTCAACAGTGCCCGCGCCAGCTCGCCGCCGGCCACTCTGCATGCATGCCGCTCCACGCCCATACATTGTCCGTATAGACTATAGAGTACAGGAGTACTACTTCCAGTAGGGTACTATTCCTGCCACGACAGGTCAAGTAGTAGAGTTCCCCTCCATCCTATTCTGACTTCCGATAATTCAAACTGTTTTAACTTTTAACCTATTATATATAAAAAAATTATAAATATTTAATATTAGAGGGGTCATTGAATATATTTTTATAATAAATTTATTAGAGATTTTAATATTATATATATTTTTATAAACCTAGTTAAAATTAAAACTACACACATCATGTAGTAGTGACTTTATTTTTAGTACGGAAAAAAGCAAAGAGTGCATCCTATAGCGACTTTTGTTCGGGTGATTGATTGATTGATGTTGTTTTGTTGTGAGAGAAATTAAAACACTGTTTTGGTGGCTGATAATCCGGCTGATAAGCTAAGTAAATAGGACGTTAGCTTATTATCCTCCTACTAGTGTGTGTGTATACCCCTCTCTCTGCTTAGCAATCGTGCATTTTATTTTCTTGCATCATATATCACTTCATTACTTGCTTCTTGCTAAAGTGCGTGTTTAGTATTTTATAACAAAGAGAACATATTTACATACAAAATCCAGATGACAACATGCATATAAACACTAGAAAAGAGACCAAAAGTCTGTTTGACAGCGTTTCTCTCTCGCTCAGGCTATGACTGCCCTAGAGAC